>JAQZBX010018315.1:0-34737 GCA_029593785.1 Cabassous unicinctus | reverse complement strand
GTAGGATTTCTTTATATATGCAGGATATTAGGCTCCTATCAGCTATATGGTTGCCAAATGTTTTCTCCCATTGGGTAGGCTGCCTTTTTATTTTCTTGATAACGTCCTTTGAGGTGCAAAAGTTAATTTTGAGGACATCCCATTTATCTATTTTTTCTTTTGCTGCTTGTGCTTTGGGTGTGAAGTTCATGAAACCATTTCTTATTGCAAGGTGCTGTAAATGCTTCCCTACATTATCTTCCAAGGTCTTTGTGGTCTTGGCTCTTATATTGAGATCTTTGATCCAACTTGAATTGATTTTTGTATAAGGTGTGATATAGTGTTCCTCTCTTATTCTTTTGGGTGTGGATACCCAGTTCTCCAAGCACCACATGTTGAAAAGGCCATTCTCTCCCAACTGAGTGGGCTTGGTGCCCTTGTTGAATATCAGATGACTGTATATGTGAAGATCTATATCAGAACTCTCAATTTGGTTCCATTGGTCAGTATGGCTATCTTTGTGCCAATACAAGGCAGTTTTGAGCACTGTAGATTTGCAGTATGTTTAAGGTCAGGTGGTGTGACACCTACAATTTCATTTTTCTTTTTCAACATATCTTTGGCAATTTGGGGACACTTACCATTCCAAATATATTTTGTAGTTAGTTTTTCCATTTCATTAAAAATACAGTGTTAATTTTTATTGGAATTGCATTAAATCTGTAGATTAGTTTTGGTAGACTAGACATCTTGATGATGTTTAGTCTTCCTATTCATGAACTGGGAATATTCTTCCATTTATTTAAGTCTTCTTTGATTTCCTTTAACAATGTTGTCTTGTTTTCTGTATATAAGTCCTTTACATCTTCAGTTAAATTTATTCCTAGGTATGTGATTCTTTTAATTACTATTGTAAATGGTATTTTTTCTTGATTTCTTCCTCACACTGCTTTTTATTGGAGTACAGAAATGCTACTGATTTTTAGCATTGATTTTAGCTTGGAAATTTACTGAACTCCTTTATAAGTTATAGAAGCTTTTTTGTAGATTTCTCAGGGCATTCTTTGCATAGGATCATGTCATCTGCAAATAGTGAAATTTTTACTTCTTCTTTTCCAATTTGTATGGCTTTTATATCTTTTTCTTGCCTCAGTGCTCAAGCAAGTACTTCTTAGACAATGTTAAAAAGGGTAGTGATAGTGGGCATCCTTGTCTTTTCCCTGATCTCTGAGGGAAAGTTTTAGGAATTCACCAGTGAAGATTCATTAGCGTTGGGTTTTTCATATATACCCTTTATCATATTCAGAAAGTTTTCTTCTATTCCTATCTTTTGCAGTGGTTTTATCAGGAAAGAATGCTGTGTTTTGTCGAATGCTTTTTCTGCATCTATAGAGATGATCATGCAATTTTTTCTTTCAATATGTTTATGTGGTGTATTACATTAATTGATTTTCTTATGTTGAACCATTCTTGCATATCCGGGTTGAAACCAACTTGGTCATGGTGTATAATTCTTTTGATATGTCGTTGAATGCAATTAGCAAGTATTTTGTTGGGGATTTTAACATCTACAATCTTTAGAAAGATTGGTCTGTAATTTTTCTTTCTTGTGGTATCTTTGTTTGGCTTTGGTATTAGGGTACTATTGGCATCATAGAATGAGTTAGGCAATGTTCATTCTACTTCTGTTTTTCAGAAGAGCTTAAACAGGATTGGTGTTAGCTCTTTCTGGAATGTTTGGTCAAATACACTTGTGAAGCCATCTGGTCCTGAGGCTCTTCTTAGTTGGTAGATTTTTAATTACTGAGTCCATCTTTTTACTTGTAATTGAACTGTTGAGTTTATCCATTTCTTCTTTCATCAATGTAGCCTGCTTGTGAGTTTCCAGGAATTTCCTTTCAACATGTATAACTTTCTTTAGCACTTCTTGAAGGGCAGGTTTCTTACTGGCATACTCTCTTAATTTATGTTTATCTGTGAATATTTTGAACCCTCCATCATTTTTGAATGCTGGCTTTGCTGGATAGAGAATTCATGGCTGGAAGGATTTTTTCCTTGAGTATCTTGACTATGTCATATCCCTGTCTTCTTGCCTCCATGCTTCCAGATGAGAAATCAGCACTTAATCTTATTGAGCTTCCTATGTATGTAATGGTTCTCTTTTCTCTTGCTGCCTTCAGTATTTTCTCTTTGTCTTGAGCTTTGGACATTTTGACAAGTATATGTCTTGGAGTAGGCCTGTTGGGATTTTTACTCTTTGTAGTGTGCTGTGCTTCCTGGACTAGTACATCCATCTCCTCCTATAGGGTTGAGAAGTTTTCAGCCATTATTTCCTTCAACACACCTTCTGTTCCCTTTTCCTTCTCTTCTCCTTCTCAGATGCCTATAATATGTATGTTTGTGCATTTTGTGTTGTTGGTTAAATCCCTAAGTCCCTGCTGGATTTTTTTCTTTTTATCTATTTGTTCTACTATCTGTTTGATTTCAGATGTACTGTCTTCCACATCACTCATACTTACTTCTGCCTGTTCAAATCTGCTGTTATGTGATTCCAGCTTTTTTTTTCTATTTCTTGGATTGTGCCATTCATCACCATCATATCTGTTATATTTTTATGTATGTTTACAATTTCTTCAGTATGTTCTCCCAGGGTCTTCTTAATATCCTTAATCTCTTCCTTCACTTCATTAAGTTAGTCCATAGTATTTGGTTGGACAGATTTGATTAGTTCTTCGATGTCATGCATCTCTTCCTATTTTTTAGTTTGTTCATTGGAGTGGTCCATGTCTTCCTGTTTCTCAGTATGGTTTGTAATTTTTTGTTGCCCTCTGGTAATCATTTTATCTTGATAGGCTTAAAAAGTTGATTATCTTCTCTCTCTGCTGTAGAGTTTTATTTAGCTGGTGATTTTGTGTGTGTGTTAAGTTTTCTCTTTGACACTTTGTTCTTCTTGTTCTATTTTCCTTGCTCTTTTCTATGTTCCCTTGAATGAAAAAGTAATAATAATAAAAGTTAGAAGAGGGGCCGTATAAGACTTAGTAAAATGATTATTTAACTCATATAAGCAGTGTAGAGTGATAGGAAAAGAAAAGTAGAGTATCTGCAATAGAAAGGGAAACCAAATAAAGAAAAAGATACAGAATGATTTAAAAGTCTAGAATGATGAGGAGAGAGAGAAAGAGTAAAGAAAGAATTGAAAAAAAAAAAGTTAATAATAATAAAAAAAAAGAAAACAAAATAGACAAGATTGAAACCAGTAAAGTTGAGGACTAATGAAAAAAAAAGATGGAATGTAAGAACCACAACAGAAATCAAAAGATAGAAAGATGAAGGGAGTAAAAGTGATAGCATTGGTATACAAATCAATATACATAGAAAATGGAAAATCAAGGAAGAAGAAGCACAGGAAATAAGAAACTAGCTAGCAGCACCTAATTTAACAAAAATGAGGGGGTTTTGGAAAATGGAAAGAAAAGCAAGAAATAACAAACTACCAAGCAACCAAAAAAACACACAAGCAAACGGTCAAAAAAAGCTAAGGAAGAACAGTGTTCCCTCTTGAGCTCTTGTGGAGCCTCTCATTCTGTCTGTGTTCATCAATCAATTACTCTGGTGGCTTCTCTCTGCAGGTTTTGAGGCAGATTTTAGTGAGTAAACTAAGTTAAAAAATTTTTTTTAGTAACCTTTTCTTTTTTTTTTTTTTGGAGTAATAAGGGACCTAAAAGAAGTTAGTATAAAAATTATGTCTATGTTTTCCCTGTCCTATAGGTATCAGCTGGATATTAGATATCCCAGTGAATCACTACTCTTAAAGGAGCGGGGAATCAAACTAGGGACCTCATATATTCAAGGCAGAAATTCCACCACTGAGCTAATTTACTAATTGGGTCAGTTAGCTCTTCAGAAAGCTATTTATTCAATTTCCCCTGGGAAGGTTTTCCTCTCCTGTGGCAGCAGGATTCTGCAGACTGTATGAGCAGATCTCCCCTCCCCTCTCCTTGTCAGTTTAAGCTCTCTTATGAAATTCAAATGGGATCCTGATGTCTGAGTTCACCTCACTGAAATGGTTTCCAAGCCTCTTTTAGACCACCCCCTCCTCCCAGGGCTTGTGGAAACTTATTAAGCACTACCCATTGCCTGCTTCCCTTAGAGAAGTGAAATTCTGATAGTCCTCAGTGAGGAACTATTAAAATGGCTGAGTCCACCTTCTCTCAAGCCAAGCCTTTGTAACCCAGGGTGGTTAGGTAAATCAGGCTTCCTCAGCAGATTCACCTCCCCCCCTCATACTGGTGCCACTTAAAGGTGGCTGCTGTGCTGCCCAAAGCTCTAAGGGGGTCCAGACAACCAAGTTCGCTGCACCAAAATGATTTACAATCCTCTTCTAGACCACCACCACCCTCCCAGGGGACCCTAAATAGGCTTGTGGAAACTTATTAAGCACTTCCCACTGCCTGACTCCCTTAGGGGAGTTGAAATTCTGATAGTCTTCAGTGTGGAACTCTATAATTGACTGAGTCCACTCTCTCTCAAGCCAAGTCTCTGTATTCCAGGGTGGATAGGTAAATCAGGCTTCTCAGCAG
Source organism: Cabassous unicinctus (assembly GCA_029593785.1). Classification (NCBI taxonomy): domain Eukaryota; kingdom Metazoa; phylum Chordata; class Mammalia; order Cingulata; family Chlamyphoridae; genus Cabassous; species Cabassous unicinctus. The sequence continues at coordinate 30,178 of JAQZBX010018315.1, read as the reverse complement.
ATTCACCTCTCCCCTCTGCCTAGTGCCATCTCAAGCCAGCTGGTGTGCTACCCAAAGTTCTAAGGGAGTCCAGACAACCAAACCCACAGAAAGGAAACCCCTCTCCACCCTTTGCCAGTAGCCTACCACTCCAGGAGAATGCTCCCTCTTGCTAGGTTGCTGGTGGGATTTAGGGCTCACCCTGGCTCTTTGTCCAGAGGGTGGGGTTTAGCTGTCTGCATCTATGATTTCCATGGGGCTGAAAATTCATGGTTTTATCTTGAGCAATCCATCTCTCTGTTCAGCTCCCTTCAGATCGATGTCCTAAATGCTATTGCTCCCTGGGCCCCCAGAACAGTCCACTTGGGCAGGATCCTGTCCCCAATCAGCTGTCCTATGTGAGGAGGTGGTGAGTGTCCCCCTAAACCAATGCCATCTTGCTTCTGTCCTGTCTGAATACATTTAAAGAATAGGATTGGAGAAAATGCTTTGGAGAGCTAAGTGTCAGTATAGAGGATATGAGGAAATCAGGGATTATTAAGTGAAGTGATTGCATTTAATAGCGTTGAAGATGTTAAAATACTTAGGAATGATCAGATTAAGCCTTAAATCAAACATGTGGAACCTGCCATAACAATGCTAATCACCAGTTGAATTAACTTCCTAAGCAAGTCTCTTAATGAAAGTTAGGGCATGGACTGGGAAAGGGTGCAGCATTAGAGTCAGAAAGGAAATATCTGAGAGAATGCCTGAAGACTGTAATTACCCTGAATCCCAACCTCCAGCAAATCCCTCTTGTCAGATGAGACACTCCCTCTGGGCCTGAATGATGAGGCTCTTCTTTCCTTCCTGGAAATCTCTGAAGAAGTAATCTTGCAAAGGAAAGCCATCTATTATGTCTTACCGGGACTACCTCATTATATTCATTTTGAAAATGAGAATCAGATCCAAGTATTCCCTTTAAAGCACATTGGTTCCAAAGCAAGAGAATATTTGCCTTACAAAACTTGTTAACTACCCAAATCAAGCAAACAGAAAAGTGAATTCACATTATGTGGTTATTGAATGGACTCTATGGATCCTAGACTGTGGAGGGAAGCACATAGATGGGACTGAATGTGTTGATATTGGTGCATTTAGCAGGCAGAGCCTGAGCTCCACATGCCAGCTCACACCACTGAAAATATTTCTTACCACTGGGATAATTGCCCAGAAAATGGCCTTACTCGTGGCCATATCAAATGGCATTAATGTTCCATGTTGTGTTCATTTACTATTGTTACTGTAACAAATCATCACACACTTGGTGACTAAAACAACACAAATTTATTGTCTTGATATTCTGAATATCAGAGGTCCATTGAATTCAGGTATGGGGGTCAATAAGTCTCTCAGGGCATAAATCTGCTTGTGGTAGAATAATAAGTTTAGATTTTTTTGTATCAACCAGCAAAATAAATTCTATAAAATGATAATATCTATCTTAATGAATTTGATATTTTATTACTAAGGTTTATTTTGTCAGGAAACCTAATTGTCTTATTAGATTTATTTGGTTAGTATTTGTTATATAATTGCATTTCCTTTTATGTTATTAAATATTCTATATGTCTCTATATTAGATGTATCAATTTGAGTAGCATACAATTAGAATTGTTTAATTAGGTTTATCAACCTTTTCTAAGGCTGTATTTTATTCAATTTACACTTATAAATGGTGAGATGATTTGTTTATATCTAGAATTACATGTTATTATTTGTAGAGTAAATAGTTCATATTAAGTATAGCAACCATGATGAATATTTGGCTATAAATATTATAGATCAATTTTACAATAAAGCTCCTACATATATCAATTTTAGTCTACTAAAATATGCGTAATATATAAGAAACATTGTCTACATAAAGTGATTGTTGGTATCTATATATGCAAATAATTTGTTTTTCAAATTTCTGTCACTTTTTTATTATATGCCAGCAGTATACTTTTGGAATTTTTGTTACATTTTACCTTTATGTGACATGCAGATAATATTTTATTAGTTGTTTATTTTATGTTGTTTAGAAACTGCTTAGAGTAAATAATAAGAAAATGATTAACAGTGTGTTTAAGTAAAATAGGTGACTAGAAAGAAGTGTTTTGTAAATTTCTTAGAACATTCTTGATATTTTAAAACTACATATATTTCAGGGTAAATTATGAGAAGATGGGAAGGATTTTTGCATCATATAACAAAGAGTATGCATTTAATATCAAATTACACTCAAAGAAGATTTTCAAATTACATAGTAATAACTTTTCATTCCCATATATATATATATATTTTTTAAAAGAGCTTTAGATTACAAAAATGTTAAACAAAAAATTATAGGGGATTCCCATATACCCCACTCCCTCCTCCTCCCACAATTTCCTTCATTAACAAATTCTTTCATTAGTATAGTACATTTGTTACAATTGATGAAAACATATTGAAGGCCTGCTACTAACCATGGTCTATAGTTTATATTATGGTTTACACTTGCACCTCAAAATTTTATGGTGCAGTGTAAAGTGGAAGTATACATTTTGACAAAATGTAAAATGGCTTTTATCTGTCAGTGCAATATCATGCAGAACATCTCCAACATCCCCCAAATACCCCATGTTACAATTTTTCTTCTCTCTTCCTCCCCTCAGAACCTCTCGTGACCACTGTCTTTATATCAATGTTACAAGTTCTTCCTTTACTAGAATAATAAGCCTACTTTGGTCCATACTTGCATTCCCTCCTTCTGTATGTTCATTCCTTGATGTTGAAGACTTTGGGATGGTGATGCCTGCTCTGCTTCCCACTGAGTGGGGACTTAGATCCCATGGGAAAGATGAATGGAACTGTCTTGCTTGAAGATGTATATGCTCTCTGGTTTTTGATATGGTCTTTGTACATCATCCTTTTGTTAGTTGTCCTGGGTGAGTCTGATGAACTTGAGAGTAAGTGTTGGGTGCAACTCTGCTGAGATTCAGGGCTCAGCCAGCATATGAAGAGCTGGAAGATATAAGTCTCTGGGACATATATTTAATGACTACAATGCTAATCATAGGTTCAGAAGAACAATGTGCAAGAAAATTATAAATGAATCTAAATCTGATACATTGAGGACATAGTTATCATATATAACAAGGTAAGACCCACCAATGGGATGCCAATTTCCTGGGGTTGTCTGTCCTGCCTAAAGTGTCTAGATGTCTCTAGAGCCCTCAGGAGCACCACTGTTTGAGACACCATTTATTTTGGCAATCAATGAGATCCTCATTAAATGTGCATAAGCATAACAACTGGAATGAACTCTTGACTCACTTTGAAATCTCTTAGCCATAAAAACTCACTTGTATTTAATATTTTCCCCTTTTGTTCTAGGACTTTTTACAAATGCATAACCAGTTGGCACTGGGTAATAATCCCTTGGTGCCAGGGAGGCTCATCCTTGGGAGTAATGACCCAGGGGAATGTAGTGTCATGTCAAGGGGAAGGTAGTGAATTTATATGATGAGTTTGGCTAAGAGAGAAGGTACATTTGAGCACCAACGAGGTTTTCAGTAGGTAACTCTTAGTCAATATGTATTACTAGGCTAAGTTTCAATTTCACAAGAACAAGGTTCCTAAGTACAAGCATCAATATTAAGGGGCTGGTGTATTGATCTTTCCTCCTTTGATAGGCATTGAGCATATACTCAAGATATTCATGCCACTCTATTAAAGAATGTAGTTGGACTCTTCAGGATGGAATTCAATATTCCATTGGTTTTTCTGTGCATCTCCACCCACCAAGACAACAGCTCTTGACCATAAAAACACATTCATATTCCATAGAGGCATGCTCTAGTTGCCCCTCTCCACACATCCCCTCACCACTGATACCCACATTAGCATTCTTACCTTGCCACAGTTGTAAATTTTATGCAATCTAAAGATTCCCCAAAACAAAGCCAACAAAATTAATAATAATGAAATTAAAATACTATAAAATAAGTACAAAATGAAAAAAACAAAAAAAATTAAAATATATTTTTTGGCATTGTGCTTTTCATCATCATAAGATCTGTTGTATTTTATGTATTTATACTATTTCTTCTGTATGTTCCCCCAGTGTCTAATATTTTTTCACTTTATTTTTAAAAAATCTTAAGTTACAGAAAAGTCACATAGAAACTATACTCTATGGATAGTATAAATTCTTCAATAAGCGTTCAACAAATGTAAAAAATAAACCACACTAATTAAAGGTGTTATTAATGGGGAAAATTTGGGGAGGAAGGGGGTGGGTTATATGGGAATCCCCTCTATATTTGATGTAACATTTATATAATCCAAAGTTTTTTTAAAAATTAAAAAATTAAAAAAATTAAAAAACAAAATATAAGGGATTCCCATATGCCCCTCTCCCTCCCCACAGCCTCCCCAGCCAATAATATCCTACATGAGTTTGGTTCATTTTTTACAATTGATAAACAAATATCAAAGCGTTGGTACTAACAATGGTCAATGGTTTACATTATGGTTTACCGTTTGCACTGTCTTCTTTTATAGTTTCTGACAAAATATATAATGGCCTGTATGAGGAAAATGGCAACAAAATATGTGGCTTGCATAGTCACTGGCAGCAAACTCACTAGGCCCATGGCTGAGAATTCCCACTGCTGGTTCCTGTTCTGAGGACTTCTAAGATGTTTATGCTGGTATTGCTAGAACAGGAAATTTAAAGCCCTGAATTCACCCTATTGTTCCTCCACTGTCTCTAGCATATTAGAAGTACCAAGCCAATCTCACTGCATTTGTGAATTTCACACAAATGAAATATCTGGTCAACAGAAACTTTCCGCTTGTAAGTCTTTGATTAGGAGTATCCAATAGTGACATTTTGCATAGCTATATTGACACATCACATCATGGACTGCCAGAGTCTTCTTTACCACTGGAAATAGAGTTATTTTAATTTGAATAGGTTAAGAACCAATTCCAAAAGCCCCAGGACCAATTTAAGAAATTCACCCTATAGTTTAAGTTCTTCTGCTGATATCAAAATTGATACTAATCAGAATTCTCCAGAGAAATAGAAACAACAACATATATGTATGTGTGTAATTATATGTGTATATATGTATGTAGGTGTTTGTGTATGTATAATATATATACACATATATAGGATTTATTGTATCTATGATTTGTTATGAGGAATTGGCTCAAGAGGATGGAGGTCCCTGTAATAGTGATATTGATGTCTTGAGTATGAATTCCTTAGTTTGCAAACTCAGGACAGAGTGGCAGGTGTACTCTTGAGACAGAATTCCATTCTCCTGGAATGCTTAGTTTTGTTCATTTAATATATCCAACCAACTGGATAAGGTAAACCTACATTATCCAGAGTAATCTGCTTTCCTTAAAACCAACCATTTGTAGATTTCAATCCATTTATAAAATAGCTTCCCAGTAACATCTATGCCATTATTTGACAGAAAAACTGGGCACTATAACACAGTCAAGTTGATATGTAAAATCTACCATCATATCAATCTGATGGTTGCCAGTCTGTTTCCTCTAATGCTGGTGAATGTAGCTATATGTGGATTTAAATGCTTTGTATAAAACAGCATTGGAGGTCATCCAGCTCTGAGAAATTTACAAAATGGGGCAAAACAAAGGCTGACACCTGAGTCAGGTCATCTGCAAACCATATGTCAGGACAAAACACAGTTCTACAACATAGTAATAGTGTTTTTTTCATGAGTAGAAATTCTTAAATGCTCTCTCTGCATAGGAAAATTGGATAGATCAGCATCAAGTCATTGATTTTGATAAGCTAGCAAGGGAAACTTTTTATCTTAAGTTAACAATATATAATACTCGAGAGTGAGTTATTTATTGTCACTGTTATTCAATTCTTTATGCTGTCTCTATTTATTCATAATTTTTCTTTTAAAACACTTTTTTGCCATATACTTGGAAAAGACATGAAATTTTGTGTAACTAACTTAAAACAGAGGGCATTACTATTAAAGGAAAATCAACATATAACACAGTTGGAATTTATATAGCAATTAATATAAATTATTTTAGTATTGTTTAAATTTTCTTAAATAATATTTTAGAAGTAGTTATACAGGGCTGAATTTCCTTTTTACCTACAATAATGTAAAGACTTTTTACCTACCATAATATAAAGGACTTTTTCACTAGTTGAATCTTCAGGACTTTTCTTAGTATTTGGCCATTTTGGCATTTCTGTTAGACTTGCAATATTTGCATATATACATACATAGTGAGTCAGATGGAAGCTTACTTATATCAGGAATGAAAGTCACAGTTTCATGAGTAATAAATCAAGTCAGTTTTCTGATTCATACTTATAGAATTGTATATTAAATATAAGAGTCTTAGGTATTCTGTAAAACTTGAAGTCATAGGCCTGATGTGGTCACATATAGGAAATTCCTACATATAGTAGGTTTAGCAACACTTCATGAAACATTTCTTTTAGATGATGAACTCATATGGTACTGATTTCAATAAGTTATTAGTGATGATTTTTTATACCAAAGAGATTTAATGAGACTAAAAATTACTTACCTAACAAAGATAATACAAATTTTATACAGTCTTTAAAATGGATTATTTAATTCTGTCTTGACTATGTTTGTCCACAACCAGAAATTCAACTTAAAATCCTTAAGGTTTTTTTTTTTTATAATTGTTTTATTAGAGAACTTATGTATATACAGAACAATCATGCATAAAGTACAGGACCTCGATACATCATTCATCCACCAAAACCGAGAATTGCTGTGGAACATTTTTACAATTGAGGATAGCCCTTGTTTTAATTTTCCAAAGGCTATAAAGGCAATATACCACAAATACATTGGTTTTTACAATGGGCACTTATTAACTTATAAGCTTATAGTTCCAAGGATGTGAAAGTGTCCAAATCAAGGCATCATCAGGAGATGCTTACTCCCTGAGCTGCAGCTTTGGTGATCAGGCACATGGTGATTTCTGCTCAGCTCTCAGCTCTCCTGCAGGCCTCATTGCTTTCATTTTCTGGCTTCAGTGGCTCCTTTCAGTATCTATGTTCCATTTTTCATCTTCTGTCTCCCAGGGGCTTCTCTCTCAGATTCTGGGTGTTTCTGTTTCTGCAGCTGTTTTCTCTGTCTCTGTAGCCTCCTATTTCCCATTTGTAAAGGACTCCAGCAGAAGTAAAAAGACCCACCCTGGGCTATACTTCACTGAAGCAATCCAATCAAATGCCCCTCACCTGAATCCAATGCAATCAAAGGGTTCTTACCCCAGAGGAATGGACCAATTTAAGAACATAACTTTCTGGCATCCACAAATAGCTTAATCTACCACAGCTTTTTTTTTTTTTTAAAGAATTCTCTGCTCTTTAAAGGGCATATAAGCTCAGGAGTTTGGCACCCTGTCTGTGGGCCTTACTTTGGAATTTATACTCCCCTGTGTAACAGAGTTAGATTCATATATAGCTTCCCTACACATGGCTCTTCTGTCTCTTTTATTAAATCTATAATTAGCACTATGCTTGTTAAATTTATGCCCTAGAGACCTAAATCTTTATTCTGTTCATGTGCCAGTTGAATTTCAGCAGAGTTGCAACATGTACTCTCCATTTCATTGGAGTCACCTATGACAACTAACAATGAAATGATGATGGACAATGCTCATAAAAAGGAACAGAGAGTGTCTGAAACTGTAAGCAAGGTAGTTCCATCCATCTGACCCATGTGATCTAAGCCCCTTCTCAATTAGAAACAGAGTAGACATCACCATCCCCAAATTCTCAAGATTGGGGTATGAACAATGGACTAAATTAGACTTATTATTATTCTATTATTGACTTATTACTATTCTAGGAATGGAAGAATTTTATCATTGATATAATGGTAGTGGCTACAGAGGTTCTGAGGGAAAGAGAATAGGTGTAACATGGGGGCATTTTGGGGACATTGTAATTGTCCTGAATGACATTGCAATGATGGATACAGCAATTATGCATTTTGTCATAACCTAAAAAATAGTATGGGGCAGAGTGTAAACTATAATGTAAAATATAGTCCATGGTTAGAAGCAATGCTTGAATATGTGTTCATCAATTGTAACAAATTTACCACACTAATGAGAGATGTTGTTAATGTGGGAAAGTGTGGGTGTGGGAGAGGGTGGGGATAGGAGGATCTCCTATATTTTTTTATTTAACATTCATGTAATCTAAAGTTTCTTTAAAAATAAAAATAACTAAAAATGAGTTATTTCTTACAATTGATGAAAGATTATTAAAATAGTACTATTGACTATAGTCCATAGTTTACATTAGGTGTACTTTTTCCCATCTACCACCCTATTACTAACACCTTGTATTAGTGCTGTACATTTTGTTATATAGATGAAAAAATATTCTTATACTTGTACTATGAACTGCAGTCCATCATCTACAATAAGGTTCACTGTGTTGCTCAGTCTTATATTTAACCTTTAAATTTTACTCTAGTAACATATATGACCTAAAATATCCTCTTTTAACCACATTCATGAATGTAATTCAGTGCTCTTAATTATACTCACAATAATGTGCTAGCATCACCATCATCCATTTTCAAACCTTTGCAATCATCCGATATACAAATCCTGTACAAATTAAGCACCAACTCCTCCTCATTCTCTAACCCCAGTATAGCACCTGGTAATTTCTGTTAAACAAATTTTGCTTATTTGGTTGCTTATTAAAATTAGCTCATATCAGAAAGATTGCACAATGTTTGTCCTTTTGTGCCTGGCTTATTTCACACAACAAAATGTACTCAGGGTTCATCCATATTGTCACATGTATCAGGAATTCTTTATAATAAAAAATATTCTATTTTATGTGTATACCATATTTTATCTAGTCATCTGTTGATAGACACTTTGGTTAATTCCATCTTTTGGCAATTGTGAATGATACTTCTACGAACATTGGTGTGCAAATATGTGTTGCAGACTCTACTTTCCATACTTCTGGATATATTGTTAGAAGCAGGATTGCTGCATCTTATGGCACTTCTTTAGTAAACTCTGTGAAGAATTGTCAAACTTCCATAGCAGCTCCACCATTTTACATTCCCATCAGCAAAGAATGAGTGTTACAATTTTTCCATATCTTTTCCAATGCACATAATTTTCTCTTTTAATAATAGTCATTATAGTTTGTGTGAAATGATATGCTTCGTGTTTTTTTCTATTTTTAAAACATTATTTTTAAAGAAGTTTTAGATTACAGAAAAGTTGCATCAAAAATATAGAGAATTTTTGAGAGATGGAAGATGGCGTCGGTTTAGGTGGGCACTCACCATTTCTTTCACAGAGGATGGCTGCTTGGGGACAGGATCCTGCCCAGGTGGTCTCTTCTGGTACCCTGTAGAGTGAGAACCTTGGGGACATCAATCTAGAGGGGGCTGGAAAGAGAGGTGTACTGTTCAATATAAAATCAGAACATAGAAAAAAGCGATGAAATACAAGAAGAAAAAAGTGTCAAAGAGAAAACTTAACACACACACAGAACCATCAGCTAAATAAAACTCTAAAACAGAGAGAGAAGTTAATCAATTGAATAAATCCATCAAGATAAAATGATGACCAGAGGGCAACAAAAAATTACAAACCATAATGAGAAACAGGAAGACATGGACCATTCCAATGATAAAACGAAAAATCAGGAAGATATGCAGAACATTGTATAACTAATCAAAGCTGTCCAAACAAATATCATGGACCAACTTAATGAAGTGAAGGAAGAGAATAAGGATATTAAGAAGACCCTGGAAGAACATACTGAAGAAATTGTAAACCTACATAAAAAGATAATGGATATGATGGCGATGAATGGCACAATCCAAGAAATCAAAAAGATGCTGGATTCACATAACAGCAGATTTCAACAGGCAGAAGAAAGAATTAGTGATGTGGAAGACAGTACATCTGAAATCAAACAAATAGAAGAACAGATAGTTAAATATGATAGAAGAAAAACAGCAGGGACTTAGGGATTTAACTGACAACACAAAATGCACAAACATATGCATTATAGGCATCTGAGAGGGAGAAGAGAAGGGAAAGGGAACAGAAGGAGTGTTGAAGAAAATAATGGCTGAAAACTTCCCAACCCTATTGAGGGAGATGGATGTACATGTCCAGGAAGAACAACACATCCCAAACAGTATAAATCACACCAGGCCTACTATAAGACATATAGCTATCAAAATGTCCAATACTCAAGACAAGGGGAATTTACTGAAGGCAGCAAGAGAAAAGAGAACCATCACATACAAGGGAAGCACAATACAATTAAGGTCTGATTTCTCATCTGAAACCATGGATGTAAGAAGACAGTGGTATGACACATTCAAGGTACTAAAAGAAAAAACCTTCCAGCCATGAATTCTCTATCAAACAAAGCTGGCATTCAAAAATGTTGGAGTTCAAAATATTCACAGATAAACAGAAATTAAGAGAATATGCCAATAAGAAACCTGCACTTCAAGAAATACTAAAAGAAATTCTACAACTGGAAAGAAAAAACAGGAGAGAGAGAGTTGGAGGAGAGTGTAAGAACAACTAAAAAGACAAAAAAGAGAAATAAAAACAACTTATGACATACATAAACCCAAAGAAAATATGGCTCTTGTAAGAAATTCCTTGAAAGTAATAACACTGAATGTTAATGGATAAAACTCACCAGTCAAGAGACACAGATTGGCAGAATGGATAAGGACAACCCATCTATATGTTGTCTAAAAGAAACCCCCTTAGACTCAGGGATTCGAGGAGGCTGAAAGTGAATTGCTGGAAAACAATTTTACAAGGAAACAATAACTAAAAAAGGGCAGGAGTAGCTATCCTAATATCGGCCAAAATAGACTTTAAATGCAAAACTATTGTAAGAGACAAAGATGGACACTATATATTAGTAAAAGGGGTAATTTCTGAAGAAGAGAGAGCAATCAAAAATATTTATGCATCTAATCAGGGTGCCTTAAAATACATGAGGCAAACACTGGAAAAATTAAGTGGAGAGATAAATGGCTCTACGCTTATAGTGGGGGAGTTTAATATACCATTATCACCATTAGACAGAATATCTAGACAGAGAATCAATAAAGAAACAAAGACTATGAATAATACATCAGAGGACATGGACCTAATAGACATATACAGAGCGCTACACCCAAATACAGCGGGATATACATTCTTCTTGAGGGCACATAGATCATACTCCAAGATAGATAATATGCTATGCCACAGAACAACTCTCAATGTATTCAGAAAGATTTAGATTATACAAAATAATTTCTCTGCCCACAATGGAATGTAATTGGAAATCACTAAGGGGCAGAGTACTAGATTAGGCACAAAGATATGGAAGCTAATCAACAAACTCTTAGACAAAAAGTGTGTCAAGGAAGAAATCTCAAAAGAAATCAGTAACTACCTCGAATCGAATGAAAATGACAACACAACATATCAAAACCTATGGAATGCAGCCAATGCTGTACTGAGAACAAAATTCATAGTCATAAATGCATATATTAAAAAAGAAGAATGAGCTAAAATTGAAGATCTAACTGCACACCTGGAGGAATTGGAAAAACAACAAACTAACCCCAACAGAAGTAGAAAGAAAGAAATAACAAAGATTAGAGCAGAATTAAATGAAATAGAAAATAAGAAAGCACTAGAAAAAATTTAAAATAATGAAAGCTGGTTCTTTGAGAAGAGGAATGAAATTGACAAACTCTTAGCCAAACTAACAAAGAAAAAGAGAGAGCAGATGCAAATACACAAAATAAGGAATGAACAAGGGGATACCACTACAGACCCCACTGAAATAAAGAGTGTCATAAGAAGATACTTTGAAAAATTATATGCCAACAAGAGTGAATTGATAGATATAAAAGGGCAAAATACCTGAAAAGAACATGTTTCTCTCCCTGTTGCTATGTTAAAAAGGAGAAAATTTTATGTATATTAGAAGGTAATAAGACGAAACCCTCTCTTGGTGCCAAATTCTGGTCCTTGTGGTTGAGAATATCCTGTTGAAGCAATGAAGTATGAAAACCAGCTTCAGCTAGTTGGTCAGACCTGTGCAGAAGAAGCCACTTGCTGTCCTCACTTCAACTTGCTTAGTTAACATAGTAAAATTCACACCCAGGGGTGAAGTTATCTGCCCCTTTTTTGATAATGCAATTTATGTGCAAGCATGATTTCCTGGACATACTGATCATAAAATTATATAACTAGCTATGTATGTATATCCAAATGCAATGAAGCTAATGCACAATCAAAGCAAATGCTAAGTAGTAGCTTAGGTGTTTAAGCAACAATTAAACCTCAGCATGGGGTTTCAGGTCTGAGTTGCTTTAGACCAGCCTTGGCTCCTGACTGCAGACATAATAAATGTAACTTCTGCCTAATTCTCATGTTAAAGTTTTTTTTTCTCTATGTCTCTGGTATCCCCAAAGGCACAGCTTTGGGGTTCTAACAATAGCATCCAAACATACTTCATAAAATGACACAACAAAAAGAAGATTTTTTGTTATTTATTTATTTATTTGTAATATAGTTTTTAATTTTTAAAAAGATACTTAGATTATATAAATATTACATAAACAATATAGGGGATTCCCATATGCCCTGCTCCCTAGCCCTCCCACATTTTGCCATATTAACAACATCCTTCCTGGTGTGGTACATTAGTTAAAATTGATGAACCCAGTTTGGAGCATTGCCACAAAGCATGTATTATAGTTTACATTGTAGTTTACATTCTCTCCCATACAATTTTGTAAGTTATTATGAGATATATAATGGCCTGTATTCGTCATTGCACTGTCTTTCAGAACAATTCCCAAGTCCTGAAAATGCTCTCAATTACACATATTTTTCTCTCTCTCTCCCCTCAGAACCTCCAGTGTCCATGGAGTCCACATCAATGATAAAAGATCTCCCATTGCTAGAATCAAAATGGGTCTATAGCAGAATAACAGCACCTCTACTCTAGTCCATCATTCATTCCCCAATATTGAGGATTCTGGGATGGTGGTGCCCACTCAGTGTATAACTGAGAGGGGGCTTAAATCTCATTGGGCAGATGGATGAGGCTATCTTGCTTGCAATTCAGACTATCTCTGTTCTTTGTGGTTGTCATTGTCCATCATCTTCTCTTTGTTAGTTGTCCTGGGTGAGTCCAATGAACTGTAGAGTAGGTTTTGAAAATCTGTTGCCATTCAGGGCCCACCTGGTATATGGACAGTCCAAAGATTTAAGTGTCTTGGAAATACACTAATAAATTCCATTAGAAGGAGCAGAAGAGCCATGTGTAGGGAAACAACAACTCAGTCCAACTTTGTCACACTGGGTAGCATAAATTCCAAAGTAGGGCGCACTGGCATGGAACAAAACTCCTGAGCTGCCCTGCCTATAGTATCTGGATGTCTCCAGAGCCCTCAGGAGCCCCTCTATTTGAGGCAATATTTATTTTGGCAGTCAATGAGTTCCTGTTGAGATCTGCACAAGTATAAATTCTGAAATGACCTCCTGACTAACTTTGAAGAATCTTATCCATATAAACTCATTTGTCTTTACCATTCACCCCTCTTGGTCAAGGTCTTTTTCCAGTAGCATTGCTAGTTGGTGCTTGGTAGTAATCCCTCATACCAAGCAGAGTTTTAAATCATCCAAATTCATAATAGGAGATGAAAATACAATTCAGTGAGTTTATAAAATATAAGATAAACATTATGAAAGTCTGAAGAACTTGAAGAACATAACTGATTAAATTTTTCTTATTAGCAGATATATGGATTAATGTTCCCAACATAAAAAATACACATTTTTTTCAAATGCATTTTAAGCATGTTTCAAAATATACCACATACTGTACTAAATCTCAACATATTTCAGTGTTTTAAAATCTTTGTGTGTGTGTTGTTGGAACATAGTTTATTTAAACTGAAAATTAACAACAAAAAGTAGTAGTACTTCTATGAAAAGTGGAAAGGTTTCTGCATTCCTGAAAGGATCTGACTGATACACTCAAACCATTATTGCAAAACCTGAAGAACACATACCAAAACCATTCCTAACATGCACTTTGTGACGGATACTATTCCACATGTTTTATTCCCTCCCATGTACCAAACTACCAAAAGACTCCTGATAGTGAACACTGATGTAAACATGTTAACAGGTGAATAACTGAGCACTGGAAATGAAGTGTGTTGACCACAGAATTCACAGACCACTGTTCTAGGCTTTGGCCCCAGCACAGTAAATGGCATTTGATTCCATGATGTCAACATTTGGAAATTTCCTAAAGGCTGTGTGTCAGTTTGAAGCTTTATGGATTCCAGAAAAATATGTTCTTAAATCTAATCCATTCCTGTGAGCATGAACCCCTTGTAAGTAAGACATTTTGAAGAGATTATTTCAGTTAAGGTGTGACCCACCTCAACCAGGATGGCTCATAATCCTATTACTGAAGTCCTTTATAAGAGGAAAGACATTCAGACAGAGGTAGCCACAGGAAGCTTTAAGATGACATTCAATGGAACCCAGAAAAGAAAGAAGAGGCCAGGAGATACTGCCATGTACATTGCCATGTGACAGAGAAACAAAAGGCCAACATAATAAAGGATCACCAGCAGGCAACCCCAGAACACCAGTCTTCAGGAAAAAAGCATCACTTTGATGATGACTTGAATTGGATTTTCTTTTAGACTCAAAACTATGAACTAATAAATTTCCATTGTTTAACCCAACCCATTGCATGGTACTTACTTGAGCAGGCAAGGAAACTAAAACAGGGTGTTTACCCATTAACAAACCATTTGGGTTTGGACTCACTAAGGAGAGTGAAAATCAATCCATTCCTTAGAGGGAAACAATAAGGATGCATGGAAAACCTGGGTTCCAGGCATCTGACAGAGGCTGAGTTCTAACCCTCTCCTCTCCTCCTTATTCTCCAGGATCCAAAGGAAATTCACAGGTCCAGGATATATCAGTATCTCTCAAAATTAAAATCGTTTTAGGCACACATTTTATTTGGGGACTCTTCCCTCACCAACTGCAGCCAATCATTTCCTTGAAATCTCCCCTGAGAAATGGCTACTAGAGATTACAAGGGCTATGTTCTCAGGAGTTTTCTCTAAAGTAATTGTGGCCACACATTTTAAACAAAACCTGAACACAGAGGCCATTGTTGTAAAACAGAATATTCCTTCACAATCTCAGGCATGTCAATTAAATATTCTCTTTTTCCTTTTCTGTACCTGAAATAGTATAGGAAACCCAGACTTGCCTATTTGCATAAGAAAAGACTATAACTTGTGTGTTTGGTGTTACTAATTTCTTTTTCTCTTCTTCCCATCACCACATGTATCAAAACCGCTTCTCTCCTGCAATGTTCACTTTTTCTGAGAGAGCAACTGTAAATTAAATTGGAATAGCAATATAGATAAGAAGGGTATGCACACATAAGACTAACTTCTTCCTTTATATTCATCATATTATAAACTCATTCAATCAGATTTAGCAAATTTATAACTATTACTGGAAGTACAGAGTGAGTGGACAACAGCATGTGATGGAGATAAAGGCAACACAAAAGGTAGGTTCAGTGAGCAGATTGGTTTCTAACAAATTTAATTATGGTAGGTTGTGTGTGTCTTAAAAATTGTAATTATTTCCATATATCACTGTAACTTATATAATAATTACAACTGTGCTTAGGTTTGCCCATGAGCAGAAAACTATCCCTTTCTACCTCAGTTTATCCAAGTTTTAGAATATTTTCAGTATTTACAGGAAAACATAATATTTTTTGCTACACAGAGAACGTGATATTTCATATTACTCTACTTCACAATGTTATTAAATACTCATTCCCTCAATAATAATATCTGCTTACAATAAATTGCAAAGAAAGATATAGCAGTAATCATTCCTATATTCTAGAACCAGGAAGATTGATTGTGATGAAATTAACAATTGCATAAATAAACAAATTAATCAATCTGTTAATCCACTCTGTTTTCAGGTAAGATCATCATTCCAAAAATATTTCAAAATATGCCTATGCTAATAAAATGACTTAAAAATTTAAAATTGTACAAATGAAACAAAACTTATGCAGAAGTACAACAACCCTCTTGTACCCACCCTCAAAGGAAAGTGTTTTAAAGACTTTTATCTCAGAGATCTTCACTTTGAGATATTTTAATAATGCTAAGTTAATGGGAGGATGTTACTGGAGATATACCTTGTAAACTTCCAATAATGTTAAATATTATACCTAAATTTATCTTAGTTTATTAACTCATTAACTAAAACTAATATATTTTATAACACACTGGGGGAGCTCTAAGACATAATAAATTACTTAGTATGAGATCTTTTGAAATAAGAATATTGCAGGAGAAGTGTTCCAGAAGTCAGAAAGGTACACAGGAATATATTATGATGAAAATATAAAGAAGACCTGAACATGGAGAGATAGATTTAATTCATATAAAATAAAGTTCTACATTTTTAAGGTATTAATTCTTACCAAACCATCTACTCATTCCAATGAAATGTCATTAAAAAAGCCAGTGATTTTTCTTGTGTGTGTGTATTTGTAATTTCTAAAAATCATTATTCCTAAAATTTATTTAGGAAAGTCAAAGTTCAAAACTCTTTTATAATTTTGAAGCATAATTAAGTTGGATAATTTACAGTGATAGATTTCTACAGAGCAACAATAATTAAGCCATATGGTATTGTTGAAAAGACTAATAAATAGACCAATGGAACAGAATAGAGAATGCATACATAAATCCAAATATATACCTTGCCATTATTTACAACAAGGCAACAAGGCAATCCAAAGGGCTAAAGAATGGTCCTTTCAGTAAAGTTATTGGGAAAAATTGATGCATATATTGAAATAAAATACTTTTCCATGTATGTCAATTCTTTATAAATTAATATGAGGTGGAAGATGGGAAAATATAATTGCCTATTGAGAAAGGTAATATAACATGTATAGATATAAAAAACAAGCAAAAATGGCTTCTAGAAAAGATATATGAGACAGTTTCCTGATTTGGAATAGGCAAGAATTTATGAATTGTGCTAATAAAATCACTTCCAATAAATTAAAAAGAAATGAAATTATACTTAACCAAAATTGTGAATTTATGTTCATTGATGGATACTATTAATTTGGAAAAAAAGTAAACCACAGATTGGATTAGAAGAATTTAATATTAATATATCTGACAACTGATTCTTATCCAGTATGTGAACAGCTTCTATGACAAATCCAATAACAAAATGAACAAAATAATTGAAAAAGCATTTCACAAAGAGAATATCTAATTGTTTGGTGATCTTATGAAAAGATATTCTGCAGGTATAATTGTATAGGAAATTAAGATTAAAACCAATCTTTGATACCATTACACATGTAATAGATTTGCTAAATGTTTCAAGGGTTCAGATATAGCTTTCAACATGTATACATGTATACAGAGCGAGTGAGAGTATAAAATGGATCCCTCACTTTGTTAAAAAGAGTGCCTACTCTGGCTAAACATACATCTACATTATGATCTTGCAGTTTATCTTGTGTGTACACTGAAAAAGATATGCACATTTAAAAAGATAAATCTTCCTAATAGCCAAAATCTGGTAATACCAAAATGTCCATTAAAGGAAAATGGGTAAATAGCAAGTGAATTTTATATATAGGTATATACACCCAGCAGTAAATATAACATCAGTGATAAAAATATATTGAATAATCTTACAGAGATATGGTAAGTAAATGCAAGCAGATACAAAAAAGAATATAGCATTTAATTTTAACTTTATGTAGTTTAAGAGTAGTCATATAAATCAATGTTGAGTCAAAATAATGGATACATCATGGGGATATTGACCTATGAACCAATTAAGATATATTTGGATCAACAAAAGCAGAGAAAAATGCAATACTATCAGCCCCATGGTATGAAAAATGTTAACAGAAATTCTTGAGGTTAAAGGAAAACCATTCCAGATTAAACAACTAGATGTATAAAGGAATGACATGCACTGGGTGCCAGCCCCATTAGGCAAAATAGCACACCCATGACCCTGGTTGGCACCAGCAAGTCTCCTGTACCCTGATATGGATAGCTCAAAACCCCCACCCCTGCCCCTAATTCAACAGGATGAATTAATCTCAAACCTAACCAGGAGAATATCACTAGATTATCAAACATCCTGTTTAACATTCCAACATATTCATCTCCCCCTCCCTAAGACCTCCTCCCAAAAGGGCAAAAGTCATAATCTCCCACCCCATATCTGCACACCACATCTATGTGTCCCTTCCCTAAACCCACCCTTTTACCCCAGCTCAAAAGAAGCAATCCCAACCTGGACAGGTGGGCTGAGGTCTCACTTCAGATGCCCACCATGCCAGTGGTCTAATAAACTTCTCTGCTTGAGTTTTGGTCTGCCTCTGAGCCTCATTGAACTGGGACTTAACACTGGGAAGGCTAAACATGTGCATTCTTGAACTGAGAATACTAAGTTAATGCAGACAGTAATATATGGCAGATGAATATTGAAATCTCTAGAATAATAACTTAAAATGATATGCATGCTTTATGGCTAAATGGCCACTAGAGGAGAAAAAAATTAATAAAGTAAAATATGTTTAATTAATCCATTAAAAATACAAAAGGCAAAAAACAACTGGGGCATATATCAAACACACATATTCAGGTGGCAAATAATGTTCTGAATCTTAATCCATTCCCGTAGGTGTGAAAGTCTTGTATATAGGAAGTTTTGATGAAGGTAATTCAGCCAAATTTTTGCCCAACTGAATAATCATGAGTCTTCATCCTATCACTGGGGGCCTTATAGAGAACGCCATAGAGAGAAAAGCCATGGGGAACAGCTAGAAGTTGGAAGTCAATGGTAATAGGAAGAGAAGGGAGAAAACATCTCATTGTGCATTGCACTGTCATAGAAATAAAGAACACCCAAAGATTCCTGGAGAGCCGGAAAAAAAACTGATCTTTGGAAGAAGCAAGCTTTCTAGCCTGAAACCATGATCCAATAAATTCCTATTGTTAAGCAAACCCATTTTATGGTATATGTTTTAGCAGCTAGGAAAGTGAAACAAATATGAATACAAAAAGAATTCCAACATGAAAGAGTAATTCTATTTAATAGAAATAACCTAAAAATTTCAACTCAAAGACTAGGATTGCTAACAGTGGTTAAAAATATACAATTTAAACCTATGTTGTTGATAAGAAATTATCTTGAACATTGACTGCCACAGAAAACAGTGCTTCAAACAGTGGGTCCCCTGAGGGCTCTAGAGATACTTAGACACTATAGGCAAGGCAGATAATCTCAGGGATTTGGCAACCTATCAGTGGGCCTTACTTTGGAATATATGCTCTCCAAAGTAACACAGTTTATAATTTCCTTACACATGGCTCATCTGCCCCTTTTATTTAAATGTATAATTACCACTCTATTGTTAAAATGTATTTCCCAGAGACTTAACTATTTGGTCTCTTCGTGTGCTGGTTAAGCCCTGAATCTCAGCAAAGTTTCAACTCCTACTCGCCAGTTCATTGGATTCACCCAGGAGTACTAACAAGGGACGATAATGGACAATGACCATCTCAAAAAGTAGTGAGTATCTACAACTGCAAGCAAGAGAGTTACATCCAAGTGCCTCATGGGTTCTAAGCCTCTTCTCAAACAAAAACAGAGTGGTCTTCACCATCCCTAAATCCTCAAGGTTGAGGCATGAGCAAACATACAGGGGGAATGCAACTATGGACTAAATTAGACATTATTATAGTAATGGAAGAACTTGTAACATTGATATAAAAGCAGTTGTCACTAGAGGTTCTGAGGGGAGGGAGAGGGTAGAATTGGTGTAACATGGGGGCATTTTTGGGACATTGGAATTGTCATGTATGACATTGCAATGACAGATACAGGCCATTATATATTTTATCAAAACCTATAAAATTTTCGGGACAAAGTGTAAACTATAATGCATATTATAGTCCATGGTTATCAGCATTGTTTCAGTATGTGTTCATCAATTGTAGCAAATGTGCCACAATAACAAAAGATGATGTTAATGTGGGAAAGTGTGGAAGGGGGAGGGAATTGGTATATGGGATTCCCTTATGATTCTGATGTAATATTTATGTAATCTAAAGCCTCTGTAAAAAATTAAAAAACGTTCTTTTATCAATTGTAACAAATGTACCACACTAATGCAAAGTGGTAATAATAAGGGGTTTTATGGAAACTCTGTGTTTTCTGCATGATTCTTCTGTAAAAATAAAATAAAAAAAACAAAGGACAAAGTTAGAAAAACTAAAAGGAACATAAATGTTAAAAATAAAATGTAAAAAGATGTAAAAATATAGAAATAATTAAAACACAAGCCAAAAGACATCTGGTATGGCTGGATGGCCATATCATTGTCAATAATTTTAGGCCTTAAGTCAAGAATTATAACAAAATATTAGGAGCAATTTTGCATCATGATAAATGGTTCAATGCAATAAAAACACCTAACAATTCCAAATCTGTATGTTCCTACTTATATTACTTAATATATATATATATATATATCACAAAATGAAAAAGCAACAAAACAATTTTTTAAACATCTAAATTTGTAGTTAAAGGTATAACTACAATTCAGTCATTATTAAAAAAATGACATGAGGAAAAATCAGATACATATAAAGAATTTAACAGTGCAATGCATTAACTTATCATAATTAGCACATAACAGTGCTAATTATGGTAAGTTCAAATTATGATAGTTTGTAGCTGGATGGATCCCGGGAAGGCATATTCTTAAAGCTAATCCATTCCTGTTGGTGTAAACCTAATGTACATGAGACCTTTCAATTTGCTTGCTTCAATAAGGCCTGACCCAGTGTGGGCTTTAATTCTCTTATTGGAGTCCTGTATAAGGAAACATTATTCAGAGAAGGATAGAAAAAGAAAGCCATGGAGGCCAGAATCTGAAACAATGAAACCCAGAAGAGAATGGAGAGACCAGCAGGTGCCACTACATGCCTTGACATGTTTCAGAAGAGTCCAGAATCACCAGCAGCAAAACTTCAGGAAGAAATCATCACCTGATGATGCCTTTATTTGGATGTTTTTCTCAGCCTTGAAACTCTAAGCTTATAAACTAATAAATTCCCATTGTAAAAGCCAAACCATTTCTGCTATATTGCTTTCAGCAGCCTAAAAGACTAAAACACGTGCCCAGGGATCCAGAATACACATTTTTTCAAGTGTGTTTTACAATGTACCAAACAAGATCATATGCTGCTTGAAAATAAACCATTCGTAAACAGTGCTGAATCACTGTGATTCAATTGTCTGAACATAGATATTAAACTTTTAATCAAGGACAAAAATATTAAATTTACTTCTAAGCACCAGGGAAGGTTTCACTCTGCTGAAAGGATCTGACTCATCCATTCATACCATTGTAGTGCCTTCTAATATGCACTTTTACAATTACTAGTTCAAGTGCTTTACACATTCAATTATTTCACACCTCAGCAGGCTCAAAAGAGTGGACACCATTGTTAACATGTTAACAGAGGATGAAACTGAATCACAAGAGTTTATCTGATTTGAAGAACTGATGAATATCTCACAAATATCACAGGCCTCACTCAGTGCTGGTCTTTGACTTCAGGATAATAAATACCATTCAATGCCTTTGTGGTTTACATTTTGGACAATTTCAGAATCGCTCTTTTGTGATTTAGGCCAGTACAAATCTTGAGATTTTGGCATACTAGTGAAAATTGCCACAATCTTCAGAAGAAAAACTGAGGAAATTATTTTACAAATATTAAACCAGAAGCACCTGATTAGTGGGATTGGGGTGAAGCCAGATCCTTGGCCACTCTTTCTCTGTTGTTTGATCTTTAGGATCCACAAACATTGCAACATAGGAATCATCATAATATTAGGAGAATTGTAGTTGTATTTCTGTTTTAACTATTGTCTCATTAATCTTCACCAATTCATTTCTGACTTAATATAGCATTATTTCTTGATATACAAAAATTGTGTTCATGCACAGATGTTATTTATATCATGTTTACATAATCTAAAGCCAATTAGCATCCTCAAATTACCTCTGGGCAATATCTATCATAGACGCCAAAGACTGTGTTCCCATGGATTTTCCCTAATGCTATATGGAACTGAATATGGAGGTACTTGTTATAAAATAAAATGATTCCTCTCAGGATATCAGTATTTCTAGTAAATCTGCCCACTTGTACTTGCCTACTCCTGAAACAGGATTGGCCCATTTCCAGAAATCCTGATTTGCTTAACTGGCATAAGAAGACATTAATATCTTGTGAGTATTTTATTATTAATTTCTTTTTTCCTTCTTCTTTACTTTACTCATGTACATTTCTTTCCTGCGCTGTTCACTTATTTGGTGAGAGACACTGCCAATAGGACTAGAATAGAAAATATAGATAGGGAAGATAGTCACATAGAGAGACCAATGTCTCCTTTATTATCTTCTTGCATTAAAATATTTCATTCTGGAACATTTAGGAGAATTGCTAATTCTTCTTGGAAACAAAGAGTGGACTTATACCAACAATGAATGGAGTCAATGCCAGCAATGCAGGCAGGGGTAGGGGTGTCACTGGATACTGCCCAGAACTTCAGTGCACAGAATGCTAATTTTGATTTATAGTTAAATAAATTTAGTGATAAGAGCTGTATTTATCCAGAAAGTATAAATAATTTTTATGCATATTATTGCTATTCAATTAATTTCATGAATGTTTACCTATTATTTTCTGTTTGCCAAAGTATACCAAAGACTGGTCCAATTATTCAAAGTGAATCAGTGGATCTTTGACAAAAATAAATATGAACATAATCCCTTATATTTCAAGAGTAATTCTAGGATTTTCTCATAGTATATCATGAACGGGCATGTAAGCATTTGTTCATTATTCATTGCACAGCTTCCAGACCAACATTTAATGCATCTAAAATATTTTGAAAGATTGTTAATTATAATTATATTAAAATTAGATCAATGTGTGAATTAATAAATTAATGAAGAAATACATTATTGCAGAAAATAAGTCTTCCAATTCTTCAGGTTGAAAAATGCATCTATTAAGTCTTTGAAGAATAGGCAATGCATAATTTCATTTATACTTTGAAAAGTAAGTGCACCCATGTAACATCATAGCAACCTCAAGAGGTCTTTTTTGAGTAGGGTGAACACTTGACAGAAGAATGAGGCAATATTATGTTATGGTTGATTACCAACAAATATATAGAAACAACTGGATAAATATAAGCTTATAAATGTCCTTAGATAATTTATTTTCTCCTGTTCATTTTCTATGTTTCTTTAGGGACTAATTGCCTTTGGTTCTCCACATCAACAGCAAATTACCCTAAAACTGCCAAACTCCATTGTGGTGACCAAATTCTGCTTACAAGATTATCTGATGTGTGGGAGTACAGAGTCTTATGCAGCATGCTATTCCTACTGAGATACTTGGCAACACTGATGGGGAATTTCTCAATGCCACAGTAACCAATGTCAACTATATTCTTCAATGTCAACTATATTCTTCAAACTCCTACCTATTTCTTCTTTAGGAAGATTGTCTTTATGAGTTCAGCTCACCCAAAATTCAAGACATGCTCTCTTCTTTTTTCTATTCTATAGTCTCTCCTTTCTTGAATCTGAAAATCTATAGTCTTAGAATCAAGTTGATAAAAGAGCCTGTAAATATAGTTATGAGGAAAATGTTTTTTTCAGGAAAATGACAGGATACTTATTTCAAGACATTCCCATTTTAATGAGGTGTGTTGAAAATGCCTCAAAGTTAAACTTCTTGCCTATATATAACTTTAAGAGACTTGACTTGAATTTTCAGGAAGAGTTATTGTATTATGTATCAACATAGTAATAACATATTTGTATTTTATTTGGAGATTTGTTCTTTCCATAAAATGATACTTCTCTGATACACGAAATATTATTGTAAAAGGTTTGTGTCTTTTGCCAAGTAGTTTTCTTTCCATTTATTATTTTTAAACTCTGAATGTCCTAGAAAATATAAATTAAGCATTCATATTCTTTGGTATTATATGCACTTAAAAAAGTTAAAGAGAACCATTCATTTATCAGAAAGTTTTAAAAAATCCTAAAATATAAATAAACATCTTAAAGTTGGTCATAAAATAACATTAAATATTTTATTCTGAATAAAATATAAGTATGTGAGGAAAATGCAGTTGGTAATTAAGGTCAAAGATATGACCCTTTATATTCCATAATTTGGGAAAACAAATTTTAAATAAGAACTACTTCTACTCAAAACAAATAAAAATATTTACTAAACTGTATATTACAAATATTTTGAAAAAGTTTAGGATTAAAAATATTTGATGGCAAGTTTAAAGTTCTCCATACTAAGAAAACAAAAGTGAAGTAATTATTTCCTATTTCCACCTTATGATACTTCCAAGTCCACCTATCAATATGTTAAGATGATAAAATGATGAAATTATTTAATTATATTGCTTGTTTTTATGTGTCTCTTATCCTAAGACCTATAACAGACATAATAACTCTTGAATTAGGAACAGAATTTGCTAATGGCTAATGAAAAATAGTTTGCCATATTGAATAAATCAGTATCCAAAACATATTTGTTTTTCACAGATAATCACTGACATATTACAGTTCAGTTTTGTAAATTGGGGCCACAATAGCTATTCATTAAATTTGTCACTGACTTTCATGCTACTTCTAAGATTGATATTATAGCAGGGCACTGATATATTGTTAACTGATGAATTAAAATATTTCCAAATTATTATATTGTCTGCACAGTTTTTAAATTATCCATTTGAATTAGAGTCACACAGAGTATGTTTCATCATATATGAATATACATTTATACATTAGCTATATCTGTAATTGTAGAAATGAATTCCTTTTTAAATGGGAAATTTTAGGTTTTATAAACATTACTAAAAATTAAAATTAAAAACAACAACATAGAATTGTACAACACAGTGAATACTAATGTAAACTATGGACTTTAGTTAAGAGTACAATTTTAATAAAATCTTTTCATCTGTTTTAACAAATGTATTACACTAATGCAGGTATTTATAATGGGAGGCACATAGGAATTTTATATTTTCTGCATGATTTTTCTTTAAAACTACAACTTATCTAATTTTAAAAAAGTACCTGACAGGACAAGAAAAAAAGAAAAAGAAAAAACAAAGTGAAGAATTATATAATGTGCAATCTAATTTGGAGACCAATGTCGTAAAGAAAATTGTGACCATTTAGAATTTATAGAGCTCATTTTGAAATATTTATTCAAATGAGGTGACATGATATTGTATACACATAATTATATAGCTTGGCAATATGTAAAGCAAAAATTAAAAGAAAATGGAAAAATAAAAATCATCATAATTTAACAGTTTAAGTTATAACTCAATAAAACTGATGTAACAAAATAAAGTATGGATTAATATAAGAGTTGAGCATGTAATTTACTAACTTGTCCAAATAGACATTCATAGGACACTATACACTATATGTGTATAATATATGTTTTATTTTTGAAAATAAACATGATAATTTACTGAATTATACCACATTTTGTACCATAAAGAAATCTGCATGAATTTCAAAATGCTGAAACTCTACAGAATATGCTCTTTGACCTCAGGTATCAAAAGAATGAAGGGATATTGAAATCTCCAAGTCTAATTGTTCATAAGTCTATTTCTCTTAGCAGGGATACCAGTTTGTTTTATGTATTCTGAAGCGTCTTTTTTTCTTGCTGTGTTAATATTAAGTATTATTATGTCATGTTGAGTAATGTACTATTTTATCAATAGGAAATAACATCATGGAATTTGTTCCAAAGTCTACATTTTCTGTTATTAATCTAACAAGTACATCTTTTAAATTTTTCATTTAGCAAATATATCTTTATGTACCCTTTTTCTTTTAACCCATTTCGGTCTCTATCTTAAAGTGAATTTCTTTAAGTCACCTTAGAATCAGGACTTGCCTTTGAAATGTAGTGTTTTACTACATAATTTAATTATAATTATTGGTGTATTTGAATGTTACATATATTATACTATTATTTTCTTTTTGTTCCACCTATTATTTGTTCTCTAATTAACCTTTTTCCGGATTTTTAAAATTAAGTGTATTTTATCTTCTTATTGGGTTTTAGCTTTACACATTATTTTCTAAATTTGTTGATTTAGAATATATATATATATTTAACTAAAATCAGTCTACCTTCATGTGATAATATATCACTTTACATATGAGTGAAGAAGAAAAGCTATTATATATTTATCAATAAATGTTGCCATTTCTGGTGCTCTTCATTTCTTTATGTAGGTCCATATTTTCAAACCATATCAGGATAATTTTCCCTGAAAGATTTCCTTTAAAATTTTTATAGCATGGATCTTGTGATGATTTTTACCTTTGTAAGACTTCAATACTCTTTAACTTATCTTCATTTTTGAAAGATATTTCTATCAAATGTATTTAAATATACTTTATTTTCATGTCCATTCCCAGTGAGAATTCTGCTGTCATATTTATCTGTGTTTCTCTGCTTATAATGCACCCCACTTTTCTTGGAGGTTTTCTTCTTCCAAAAACCATAGTAGGGCAAGTGAAGGATAGGCATTTCCATCTCAGAATGAAGAAATTGGAAGGAAATAGAGGTCACAAGGCCCAAGCAAGTGCAAAACCCAGAAGGACAAACTCCCTTCTATTCCAAGATCTGAGGATGATCTGTGGTTTGTTGCTTTTTCTTATGGGCCTGCTTTAGCAGCAGCCTTACACTTCCCAAGAACTGGAGCAGTGACCATGTACATCCCAAACATTGGAGCATTAGCCCTACCCTTTCCAAGCATCTAGGTGGAAGATCTGCCTCTCCAACCCTGGGACATAAGCCCTGCCCTATCCACTTGCTTCACAGAAAGTCTGCTCTCTTGACTTGAGGTAATCTCTTCTTTCCTGAACTCTGTTTCTACGGTTCTCCCTTGACCACATTTTCCTTTCATTTTGTCCTATCTCTATTGCTTTAATTCCAGGCTAGCAATGTTTCTTGGGATTGGATCATTTTAAGCATAAAGATATGTTCAAGTCTTAATTTGCATTCCTGCAAGTGTGAACCCATTTGTAAATAGGACCTATGAAGGTGTTATTATATGTTAAAATGTGACCTCATTTGTGAAAAGGACCTTTGAACATTCTATTAATATTAGGCCACATTGAAATAAAGTTGGTCTTAATTCATATGATTGGAGTACATATATGCAAAAGAAATTCAGATGCAATTTGTCAGTAAAATCAACATATTAGTTCAAACACAAGTATAAGACACAAGCTAAAGAAACCCAAGAGTTGTGACAAATGAGTACCAGTATGCCACAAAATTTGGGGAGAAAACATGGTGTTTCAAGAATTTCATTTTGGATTTCTAGCTGTGTACCAGAATTAACAATTAGCAAATGATTGTGATTACTGAAACACTATTTAGATGCCTTTTTACCTTCTAGAATTTTGTACAAACGCCAAAAGTAAATTCTTGAAATTACTCAAATTTGCTGAACTATAATCCAGGTGCCTTGATTTCTGATAATGATTGTAAAATTATATAATCTTACCTTGTGATTGGAAAAACTTTGTGGCTCACCCCTTATTTGTACCAACCCGCTTATCATATTTTACAATGTATTATTCTTATGATTACTAGACAGCCCTTTAATGTTTATTCATGGAGAAACCTGAGTGAATTCCACCCCAAATATTCATTAGCATAATCCTGCCTTTATTTGGATACTGTAAAACTGTCAGAATTACTGCAGTTCAGTAAGATAGATTTTAGGCAATTAGACCATCTTAGCTCCTTGCTATGCACTGGTAATAAACTCTCTCTTTGAGACTTGGTGTTTCAGGAATTGTCCTTTAAATGCAGCAGAAAAGAACCTCACTTTTGTTCATTATCATCTTCAAAACTGTGAGCAAGTAAATTATTGTTGTAATCAACCCAGTTTGTATTGTTTGTTATAGCAATGCAGAAAAAATAAGAGTTTATGGTTCTGGAAAGTGGGGTGCTGCTTTTACTAATACCTAATTATAAACATAATTAGTCCAAAATGACTCTCAACAAATAACTTGTATCATATAAGTTCATTAAAATATGCAATGACTCTTTATCCTTTCGTTTTCGAAAATATCATTGGAAATGTTAATATAAAAAAGAAAATGATTTAAAGAACGAATTCTTTAGTCATAACTGAGAGATTTTCTAGTGCAAAGTCTTAGATAGAAAACCTTGAAAAGGAGTATATTTTAAATATTTGTATTTCATTCAACAATACTGGATAAATCTGAAAGATATAAATGTATCTTTATAATATTCCTGAATACTTTTTTCTTTATATTACTTTCTTCACAGATTCCTTTACTTATTTTTTTCTAAGAATGCAGATTTTAAAATTCAACAATGGAAGAACTATAGTATAATAGATGGAAAGAATCAAATCTGGAAAAGTTTAATAGGTTACTGAAGGCCTTAAGTTCACATAGCTTCCAGAGCTGTGGGAGTCAGATAACACAATGATGTGAGAAACACAGATGGGAAAGGACCTTACTTTCTTTCTCCCTGGCTGGACAGTAGAAAATATGCTAATATAAGTCATGGTAATGATGGTAAAGCAGATACAAGAATTACAATCTCATTTTGGAGATCTCAGTACATGAGAACCTCATTAGACAAAGAATATCATAGAAACTGTTCGACCAGGTTGGGCTAATAGAAGGGCAGCTGGAATGTGTTTCCAGTATGTACACTTGCATAGGCAAGACTACTCTGTCAGGTGGCCAGGATCACACAGATAATCAGCAGCTCATGATCAAAGTGTAGTGGAGGGTCTGACATGAAGCTACATAATGGTCACAGGCATGATGGTGAGGAATACAGCCTTTACATAAAGACTAAAATGACCAGAGAAATCTGAGTTTTACAATCAGTCACTCAAATGGTCCTGTTATCAGTGAGAGAGTTGACACAGACATTTAGGAAATCAAAATATACAAATCTAAGATGGGAAATTCCTGCAGAAGGAATACATGGGCATCTGAAGGTTGTTGTCAGTGATGGTGATAGTGACAATGAGAAGATTCCCTAGCATGGTGGTGCCAGAGATCATGAGTTGGAATAACATGGCATGCAGGAAACTTAGCTTCTATCCTAATTTAGCAAAGCCACAAGGGGAAAATCAGTTAACATGATTTATTTTGCCATTTCCTTGAAATGTTGGCTCATCTGGAAAGCAAAACATGCAAATCTATGAAAAACATGAAGCATAAAAGTAACTGATAATACTACCTTAAAAATTTTCCATCCTAGCATATAATTCTATTTTATGCAGTTGCCATTTGTGTGCATGAAAAGACTTTTTATTTTTCTGGTTATAGTGATTATTACTTTTTAGTAGATATATAACAAAGGGCTTAAATGAGATTTACAAATACAATCACTTGACTATGACATGGAATACTCTTACCCCCTTACATCAATATTATCTAGTTCATGCAATTTATTACATAAATGAAGATCAAATTGGTTAAAATAAGGAAAATTCCTTGAACAGGATATATTCCCAATGACAATTGTTAAATTTTACTAAGACTTTTACACAATATTTGGCCTGTATATTAATACATAGTAGTGGCCTGGAAATCATCACAAGATTATGAATTGCTTCTAATTGATTTTCTCAAGATTAATACATACACTAAGATTATGAGTTCCTGACTTTTAAAACAAGTTGGCATCATAATAATTGCAAAGTCTAGAGTCATTAGGCTTACATTTTGAGTATCATTTAAATGTATTATTTTCCTGTAAATTCACTTTTATTTTTAATTTTGAAAATTATCAATTTTTAAAAATTAAGAACATAAATTAATTGGTCTTCACTACAACACTATCAAGAA
>JAQZBX010018314.1:23421-34842 GCA_029593785.1 Cabassous unicinctus | reverse complement strand
TATTGCAGGGTCACGTGGCAAGTCTATATTCAACTTCTTTAGGAACTGCCAAACAGTCCTCCATAGTGGTTGTACCATTTTGCATTCCCACCAACAGTGAAGAAGTGTTCCTATCTCTCCACATCCTCTCCAACACTTGTAGTTCTCTGTCTTTTTAATAGTGGCCATTCTGATAGGTGTAAAATGATATTTCATTGTAATTACAAGCAAACTTTTTAAAAATTCTGCACACATTAACCATCAGCTTTCCATTCTCTACCCTCCTTCTATTTTCTGGTGACCTATATACTAATTGTTAACTCCATGAATTTACACAATATATTTAGTTGATAATAGCGCAATCATACAATATTTGTCCTTTTGTGTCTGGCTTGCTTCACTCAACATAATGTCCTCCAGGTTCATCCATGTTGTCATAAGCTTCACGACTTCATTTCTTCTTACTGCTGCATAATATTCCATCGTGTGTATACATCGCAATTTGTTTATCTATTCATCAGTTGATGGAACCTGAGTTGTTTCCAACTTTCGGGAATCATGAATAATGCCACTATGAACATTGGTGTGCAGATGTCTGTTCGTGTCTCTGCTCTCAGTTCTTCCAGGTACATACCTAGTAATGGTATTGCTGGGCCACATGGCAAGTCTATATTTAACTTTCTTAGGAACTGCCAAACAGCCCTCCACAGTGGCTGTACCATTCTACATTCCCAGCAACACTGAATGAGCGTTCCTATCTCTCCACATCATCTCCAACATTTAGTTTTCCAACTTTTTATTAGTGGTCAGTCTAATAGGTATGAAATGATATGTCATTGTAGTTTTTTTTCTTATTTTTAATTAAAAAAAAAAAAAAAATTCCCTCCCCTGAGATGGCTCTCTCATCTGCTTGTTGTTTGCTCTCGTTGTCTGCTCATTGTTTTTTGCTCATTGTCTATTTTTTTTTTCTTTAGGAGGCACTGGGAACTGAACTCTGGACTTTCCATGTGGGAGGCAGGTGCTCAACTGCTTGAGCCACATTTTCTCCCTGCTTATTTTTTTTTTTCCTGCTCATTGTCTGCTCGTTGTTTTGCTCATTGTCTTGCTTATTGTTTTATTTCTTTTTTGCTTGTCTGCTCATTGTTTTTGCTCATTGTTTTTTTTTTTGCTCATGTCTGCTCGTTGTCTGTTCATTATTTGTCTTCTTTAGCAGGTACCAAGAACTGAACCCAAGACCTCCGATGTCATAGACAGGCTCTCAACTGCTTGAGCCACATCCGCTCCCTCATTGTAGTTTTGATTTACATTTCTCTAATTACTAGTGATGTTGAACATTTTTTTCATGTCTTTTTTGCCATTTGTATTTCTTCTTTGGATAATTGTCTTTTCAAGTCTTTTGCCCATTTTTCAATTGGGTAGATTTTCTTTTTATTGTTGAGTTGTATGATCTCTTTGTATATCATACATATTAAACTCTTATTAGATGTGTGATTGCCAAATATTTTCTCCCATTGAGTTGGCTGTCTTTTTACCCTTTTAACAAAGTCATTTGAGGTACAAAAGTGTTTGCTTTTGAGGAGGTCCCATTTATCTATATTTTCTTTTTTTGCTTGTGCTTTGGGTGTAAGGTTTAAGAAATTACTGCCTACCATAAGAGCTTTTTATTTATTTATTTATTTATTTATTTATTTGCTGCCTGTGCTCGCCGTGTCCATTCGCTGCGTGTTTCCTCTGTGTCCACTTATCTCCCCCTTGCTGTGAGGTCCCGCTGCATCAGCCCACCGCGCCGCGCGGGCCGGCCTGCCCTCACAAGGAGGCCCCGGGAAGCGAACCCGGGACCTCCCATATGGTAAACGGGAGCTCCATCGATTGAGCCACACCCGCTTCCCACCATAAGAGCTTGAAGACGTTTTCCTATATTTTCTTCTAGGAGTTTCATGGTTGTCACTTTTATGTTTAGGTCCCTGATTCATTTTGAGTTAATTTTTGTATAAGGTGTGAGATAAGGGTCCTCTTTCTTTCTTTTGGATATGGATATCCAGTTCTCCCAGCACCATTTGTTAAATAGAGTTTTCGGGCCTAGCTGGGAGGGCTTGACAGCCTTGTCAAAAATCTCTTGACTGTAGATGTGAGGGTCTATTTCTGAGTTCTCATTCAGTTCCATTGGTCAATCTATCTGTCCTTATGCCAGTACCATGCTGTTTTTACCAATGTATCTAAGTAATATATTTTAAAGTCAGGAAGTGAAAGTCCTTCAACTTTGTTCTTTTTTAAGACATTTTTTGGCTATTTGGGGCCTCTTACCCTTCTAAATTTGATTATTGTCTTTTCGATTTCTGTAAAAAAGGCTGTTGGGATTTTTATTGGGATTGCATTGAATCTGTGAATCAGTTTAGGCAGAACTGACATCTTAACTGTATTTTTCTTCCAATCCATTAACACGGAATGCCCTTCCATTTATTTAAGTCTTCTTCATTTTCTTTTAACAATGTTTTGTAGTTTCTGAAAACAGGTCCTTTATGTCCTAGTTTATGTTTATTCCTAAATATTTGATTGTTTTAGTCATTATTATAAATGGAATTTTTTTCTGATTTCCTCCTCAGATTGCACATCAGTACTGTATAGAAACACTATTAATTTTTGAGTATTAATCTTGTATCCCACCACTTTGCTGAACTCGTCTAGAGAAGATGCAAATAAATAAAATCAGAAATAAGAGAGGGGACATTACCACTGATCCTGCAGAAATACGAGAGAGCATAAGAGGATACTATGAACAACTGCATGCCAAAAAACTAGAAAATGTAGAAGAGATGGACAAATTCCTAGAAACACACAAACCGCCTACACTGATCCTAGAAGAAAAAGAAGACCTCAACAAACCAATCACAAGTGAAGAGATTGAAACAGTCATCAAAAACCTCCCAAAGATGAAGAGCCAGGGACCAGATGGCTTCACAGGTGAATTCTACCAATCATTCAAAGACAACCTAATACCAATCTTGCTCAAGCTCTTCCAAAAAATTGAACAGGAAAGAATGCTACCAAACTCATTCTATGAAGCCAACATCACCTTAATAGCAAAACCAGATAAAGATACTATGAAAAAGAAAATTACAGACCAATGTCCCTAATGAATATAGATGCAAAAATCCTCAACAAAATACTTGTAAACCAAATCAAAAAGTACATTAAGAGTTATACATTATGATCAAGTGGGTTTTATCCCAGATATGCAAGGGTGTTTCAAGACAAGAAAATCAATTAGTGTAATAAACCACATTAATAAATTGAAGAAGAAAAATCATATTATCCTCTCTATTGATACAGAAAAAGGCATTTGACAAAATACAGCACCCTTTCTTGATAAAAACACTCCAAAAGATAGGAATAGAACAAAACCTTCACAATATGGTAAAGTGCATATATGAAAAACCTACAGCCAGCATTGTACTCAATGGTGAAAGACTGAAAGCTTTCCCACTGAGATCAGAAACAAGACAAGGATGCCCACTGTCACTATTATTATTCAATATTTTGCTAGAAGTTCTAGCTAGAGCCATTAGACAAAGAAATAAAAGGCATCCAAATAGGAAAGGAAGAAGTAAAACTTTCACTATTTGCTGATGACATGATCTTATAACTAGAAAATCCTGATATTCTTTCTTTTTGATGTATAGTACTATGAGTTTATAAACACATAGAGTCATGTAACTACCACCACAATCAAGATATGAGCTATTCCATCACCCCCCTACCCCTAATTTCCTCATGCTGCCCCTTTGTGGGGTCAACCATACTGCATCTGCAACCCCTTGCAATCACAACTCTCTGTTCCTATAGTTTTGCCTTTTCCAGAATGTCATTTACGTAGATTCATACAGGATGTAGCCTTTTGAAATTGGCTTCTTTCATTTAGTATAATGCATTTGAGAGTCATTCATGCTGTTACATGTATCATTGATTCATTTCCTTTTATTGCTGAATAATATTCCATTGTCCTTTGCTAATAAGGCCTTCAGCCATGTTGGATTAAGGCCCACCCTCATTCAGTTTGGGTAAACATTATTTTCAAATACTGTACAAGCCTTGTGTTGCTGGGTTAAACCCCAGTTTGGTCATGATGTATTATCTTTTTAAA
Organism: Cabassous unicinctus; assembly: GCA_029593785.1. Classification (NCBI taxonomy): domain Eukaryota; kingdom Metazoa; phylum Chordata; class Mammalia; order Cingulata; family Chlamyphoridae; genus Cabassous; species Cabassous unicinctus. Next base: position 30,722 of record JAQZBX010018314.1, on the reverse strand, counting down.
TATTACTTGATTTGATTTGCTTATATTTTTTTGAGGATTCATGCATCCATGCTCATAAGCATATTGGTCTGTAGTTTTCTTTCCTTATAATATCTTTTTATGGCATTCATGTTAGGGCAATGCTGGCCTCACAAAATGAGTGGGGAGGTATTTTCTCCCCTTGCATTTTCTGAAAGACAGTATAAAATTGGTACTTTACCTTCCTTAAGTGTTTGGTAGAAATATCCAATGAAACCATTTCTTTGTGGGAAGGTTTTCAATTTCTTTAAAAGATATAGAACTATTCAGGTTATCTTTTTTTTTTCTTGAGTGAATTTTCTTAGTTTCTTTCAAGGCATCAGTTCATTTGCTATATGTTGTTGAATTTGTGGGCATAGAGTTTATATTATTTCCTTATCATTTCAATGTCTCTATTAACCTTTTAGTGTCTTTAATGTTTCTGTTTGATGTCATCTCTCTCATTCCTGATATTGGTAATTTCTGTCTCCTCGCTTTTTTTTCTTCATCAGTCTATCTACAGCTTTATACATTTTATCTTTGCAAATAACCAGCTTTTGGTTTCATTGATTTTCTCTATTTTTTACCTAATTTTATTGATTTCTGATCTTTGATTTGTGTTTTCCTTCCTTCTATTTGGTTTAGATTTATTTTGCTCTTCCATTTCTACTTTCTTTGATAATTGAGACCTTCTCTTTTACCCTAATATAAGCATTTAATGCTATAAGTTTCCCTCTAAAAACTGCTTTACCTACATCCTGCAAATTTTTTTCTTTCTTTTTTCTTTTCTTTTTTCTCTTAAGGGAGAGCACGAATGCAGTCCCCCACTACCACAAATTATGCAGTCGAGTTTCCCACATTTGGGGAAATTGCAGAGGTCAGCATATCCGTAGCGCAATGGATAAGCCTCGCCCTGGGAAAATCACCTTCATGATCATAGTATCTCCCCTGCCAGGTAAGTATTGCAAATTTTGATATTTTGAACTTTCACCTTCAGTTCAAAATATTTTCTAATTTCCCCTAAGATGTCCTTTTTGACCCATGGATTGTTAAAAAATGTGTTGTCTAATTTTCAAATATTTGGAGATTTTCCAGATATATTTCTTCAGGTATTATTGATATCTAGTTTAATTCCTTTATGGTCCAAGAACATACTTTCTATTCTTTTAAATTTGTTTTAAATTCTCTTAGTTTTCATTCATCTGTGCATGTCTTTATAGAATTCTGGCCTGACCATTCTTTCTTTCAACACTTTAAAGATATTCTACTCTTTTCTGGCTTCCATGTTTTCTGATGAGAATTTTGCAGTCATTCAAGATGTTTTATTTTTCTGTGGCTGCTTTCAAGTATTTTTTCTTTATCTTTGGCTTATAGCAGTTTCTTGTGATGTGCCTGTGCATGGTTTTCTTTGAGTTTATTCTGTTTGAGGTTTGCTGAGCCTCATGAATCTCTAAATTTATGATTTTCATCAAATTTGGGAATTTTCCATCATTATTTCTTTAAATATTTTTCTGCATCAATATTTTCCTCCGGTACTGCAGGGACTTTAATAACATAAAACAAGAAAGAAACAAACAAACAAACAAAGCTGAGATTCCTCCCGTACTCTTTAGCTCACTGGGATTCCTCTTCCCTGTCCTTCTGCCAGAAAGACAGGGTTTTCTCAGAGGATTTCCTCTCTGTGCCCACTGCCCAGTTCTACACTGGGAACACCCTTGGGTCAAAGCTGCTCAAAACTGGTAATAAAGAAGGGATTAAACTGTAAAACTCTCCCCTGTTATAGGTTATTCTTTAAGTTTTGGTTCCATTCTGCAATTGGGTTACTATTATTAATTTTTCATGGTTCCAAGAGAGTTGCTTTTATATGTTGTCCAGTTTTAAATTGTAATCAGTGGGGAAAGGAGCTGTAGTGGACTTTCTTAATTTTGACTGGAAGTGTAACCTTTGTGGTTTTTAAAATTTTAGTTATATATATGCAGATATTTCCATATCAGCACATTCAGATTTCTCTGTACATCTTAATAGTAGCATTGTACTCCATTTTATGTATACATCATAATTTATCCATTAAGTTTAAAACATTGTTATTTGCTATTATCAAAGCTGAGACAACATCCTTATATATATGTCTTGACATATTTTTGTGAGTGTATCTGTAGGGAAAATTTCTAGCTAGGTAATAATGGTTCAAAGGATATATGCATACACAAATATTATCTAAAATTTATACCTTCACTGACAGTGCCTAAGAATGCCTATTTCTCCACACCATGCTAGACTAGAAACTTAAAAATGTTTGCAATCTGATAAGTAAAAAAGATATCTTGTTGTTTTGATTTACATTTAAAAAAAATAATTGTTAAAGCTGAACACTCTTTCGTAGTTTATTGGCCATTGTGTTTCTTTTTCTGATAACTGCTAGAGGCTTGTCTTTCTTTCCTTAGAAAAGTTACTTCTCCGTGCTGTCCCACTGCCACCTCCAGATTTTAAATAAATTCCCCCTTTATGATATTTAGTATGCATTCTTTATCATAGGCAGCCAATGCAAAAATGGTGAATTAAAAAGGAACTCCAACATTTAAGCATGTAGTTGGCTCATGGCTTATAAGCCTGTGTCTAATTTTCAGAATAGAACAAACTTGATTATTTGATTCCCAGACTTGAGTTTAATCTATTATTAACGAATTTTAGGGAAGACTATGGAGACTGACAGAACAAAGGAAAAAGAAATATAGAACACATTAGCTTCTTTCCATGCACATCACCCTTTGGATTCCAGGACCAAAGAGTACTTGTGGTGTGTGTCCTCAAGTCTGGGGCTGCTCTGACCTAAGAGGATTTCTGCAGCTACTTGATGGCTGTAGTCAGTTTTGGCCAGGCAAGCCATTGACTAAATGATAAGCAATTGTCTACATGAAAGAGCTACCATTCAGCTTGAATGGTAACTTGAGGAAGGGAGTAGAGACTGTGTTTTTTTTTTTTTTTCTTTTTTTTAATACTCTCTTAGTGGTCATTCTGAAATGTTTGCTTAAGAGATATGGGGAGAATAAATGTGTTTCTTTTTATGCAAATGCTTTTCACACCGACATCTATGTAAATGACGTGTTCCTTCCTCCAATGAATATATAAGTTTTTCTAAGATAATGAGATGGACCTATATGTGTACAGTATTTTACATAAATTTACTTTAAAATTTTTATATAGTCAGAAGATTGTGGGAAGATGGTGAAGTAGGGAGCTCCAGGATTCAGTCCTTCCACCAGAGCAACTGGAGGCAGTTCTTCAGAAAGTATAGAACTACCTTATGACCCGGCAATCCCATAGTTAGGTATATGCCCAAAGGAATTGAAAGCAGGAACTCAAATAAGTATTTACACACCGATGTTCATAGCAGCATTATTCCCAATTGCCAAAAGATGGAAACAATCTAAGTGTCCATCAACTGATGAAAATTGGTGTGTACATACAATGGAATACTATTCAGCTGTAAAAGGGAGTGAAGTCCTGATATATGTGACAATATGGATGGACCTTGAAGACATCATAGTTGAGTGAAATAAGCCAGACACAAAAGGACAAATATTTTATGGCCTCACTGATATGAAACAAATAGAATAAGCAAACTCATAGAGTCAGAATTTAGAATACGGTTTACTGTGGGGCAGAGTGGGGATAGGGAATGTGAAGTTAAGGTTTAAAATGTACAGGTTTCCTATTTGGAATGATGGAAATATCTTGGTAATAGATGGTGGTGTTGGTAGCACAACATTGTAAATATAATTAACAGCCCTGAAAAATATATATAAATGTGGTTAAAAGGGGAAATGTTAGATTGTATATATGGTAACAGAAAAAATAAATAAATAAAAAATCCATGGATTTATACTATACAAACTGCAAATCCTAAGTTAAACCACTGACTATAGTTAATAGTACAATAATAAAAATGCGCTTTCATCAAATGTAGCAAATGTTCCACACCAATGCAAGATAGTAATGATAGGGTGGTATATGGGAATTCTGTATTTTATGCATAATTGTTCTTTAAACCCACAACTTCTCTAATTAAAAAAAGTAAAAATTATTACATAGAGTAAAATGTACACTTTTTGGTCCATGGTTGTATGAGTTTTGACAAATGCTTAGAGTTGTGTAACTACCTCCATAATCAAAATACAGACTAGATCCATCATTCCCCAACTTTCCCTTGTATTTCCCCTGTGTTGTCAATCCCACCCCTTATCTCCAACCTCAGAAACCACTAATCTGTTACATCGTTAAAGTTTTGCCTTTTCCAGAGTTGTATGGAAAATTTTAAATGGTAATGTGAAACATGCTAACATATTTTAGTCAGCATTTTCCATGAAAATCATGTTTTAAAAATTATGCTCCTTGTCTTTCTTTTTTTGTCTGCTTCTTGACAAACCAAATCAAAGCTTTTGGATACCTTTCCACAAATTGCCTGCCTCTGGTGGCTTAAGAGTGTCTGCATTGTTTTACCCTCAAGAGCAATACTAAAAAAGTTAAAGGACCTTGGTTAGCTACATCGAAGCCCTTATGATGTCCACTTGTTTAATCAGGAGAATGATTTTTATTCCCACTTAATTAATGATTTTGACTTTAGCAATTGCTCTTGGAAATTATAGAAAATTTAGTGGAATAGAAATTTCAAAAAAATAAGTAAAATAGGATTAGAAACATTTGATTATTTTTCCAAAGTTATATGTATCAGGGACTTAGAAAAATGTTACATTGAAAAATAACATGTAAATAAAATATTATACTGTTAAAAAATGCCTGTATTAAATGCCTATATTAAGATCATTTCTTGGGAAATTCAAAATAATTTAGAAACATTAGCTATCAGAAATAATGTCCCTGGATGTTCCACAGAAAATGTTAATATTTTGTGTCTAAAAGATTTTATTGAATAATGTTCATTTGCATTCCACTTCATGTAGAAAGTATTTCCTTAAGTGAATTTAAGTTTAATCATAAAGAGATAATAAATAGAAAATAATTAGATAAATAAGTAAATTGGTTAGTAAAATACATTATTTAAGTCATAGGGCTAGTTGTTAATGAACAAATTTTCATTTTGGAAAATTAGACTTTCTTTTAAGAGCAAAGTCTAGACCATTGTATATGCCAAGTTTGAGAGTATAGATACAACTAAGTTACTCACCGTGAAAAATAACAATCATAGTAATAGCGATTATAATAATAATATAAACCAAAAAACTCTAAACACATTTCTTATAAGTTAAAGGTGTTAGATATATTACATTTTCATGTAAAGATTGCATGCTAAAATATATGTTCATTTTGGTTTGTACTGAAAGATTGAACCTAAACAATAAAAATGTCACCATAAAAAAACAAACAAACAAAAAAACACAAAAAACTATGCTCTGCCTGCTAGAGACCTATAAATATTCCATTTGAATTTCCATGGACTGTTTCACCTCTGTGAACTAATAGGTATTTTCCCAAAGAGTCACTAATAGCATTGTTTTTTTGTATAATAGTTTGCATAGTTAAAAAGTTAATAATGGTAGATCACACTTCCTCTTTTTACACTGGCTTTTCAAAACCCAGACATGCCTTTTTGACAGTCTGTGCTAAAACTATACTCATTTCCATGACTGTGAACTTTCTAGAGCTTGACTTACTCACCATATTCAGAATTCTTCTCTCTTCTCCTCTCTCTCTCCTGTCTCCAGAAGTACATGTACAATGAAGAAAGGTAGAAAATATTGATAGGCAAAACTGAGATCTGGATGGACAATTTATTATCAATTCTGGAATAATTCAGAAATGGTTAACTGACTGTTCTTGATATGCAAACGTACTTTAGACACAGTAATCATTTCTGAAAGGCTGTTACTTTTTCTTACACTCAAACATAACCTCTAACTTTTTTCTGTTTTGATCTTTATCATTTATTTAAAATATACTATTATATTTATTCTTTGATTTGTAAGTTTTTCAAAGGCCCTTGGCAAAAAACAACACTCTTCTGAGCTAACATGATTTGATCTGACTACTTGAATTAGTTAAAATGCTCAAAATAGAAAGTTATAAAAATAATTTGTGCCAGAGTTCAAAGGAAAGTATCTTGTTTCAGAAAACTGAGTAACTGAAAACTGATTTTTAATGAAGATTATCTTGTAATTGTATCAAATTATTTTCTCTTAATTCTTTGAAACATTACAAAATTAATCACTGGTGCTCATCAAATCAAACCTTTTTTTTTTGCATGTGCAAATTGACAAGGTCTATTTTTTTCAAAAGTTTTCTGTGGCATCTAAATGAAGATAAACTACATATCTCAAGTGTCTTGGATGGAGTCTGCTTCAAGGAGGAGCAATATGTAAAATAATTGATTAATTAATTCAGTTAACTTTTACTGCACACCTTTAGTGCATCCTATACAAAGTGAGGTACTGGTGATACAGAAATGAATAGATTTCATCTTTTGCCTTTAAGGAGCTCATAATAACTATAATCCTAAAAATGTGTTTTTAAATTTATATGACCTGTCTTTTCCTTCACCATTTTCATCCCATCAATCACTAATTTCTGTTACTATGACCTTCTCAACCTTGGATGTACACTGGAATCACTGGAGGAGCTGTAAAAAAGAAAACAACACAAAACAAAAAACAAACAAAAAAACAATGCCTGGGTTCCAATGTAGCCAAGATTGAGAACCGGCAGCAAAGAGAGTGAATGCTCTAGATCAGAGTTGGCACACTTTCCCTGCAAGGGACCAGAGAGTAAATATTTTAGTTTTTTTGAGCCATGTAGTTTCTATCGCTACTGCTCAACTCTCTCTTTGTAATGTGACAGCAGCCATAAATCATACATAAATGAATGAGTGTGGCTGTGTTCCAATAAAGCTTTATTTACGGACACTGAAATTAGTATTTCATATAATTTTCATGTGTTACAAAATGTTCTTCTCCTTTTGTTTTTCTTCAGTCATTTGCAAATGAAAAAAAAAACATTCTTAGCTTACGGCTGTAAGAAAACAGGTAGAGGGTCAGATTTTGTCTGTGGGCTGTAGTTAGCTGATCCTTGTTCTAGAACAGCTCAGAAGCCTGTTTATCAGAATCACCTGTGGATCTTTTAGAAAATTGCCTGGCAGTCACTCCTGGAGATTTTGATTCAGAAGATATCTACAGGATGGGTGTGTGGGGTATGGTAAGAGGTGTTTCTATTGTGCATGCAGAGGTTAAGAAACTCTGTTCTAAAGATTTTTTGTCTTTCTTCTCTTCTACAACCCGTCCCCCCCCCCCCCC
>JAQZBX010018314.1:0-23321 GCA_029593785.1 Cabassous unicinctus | reverse complement strand
ATCTGGCCTTTGCCTATGAACTTAGTCTCCTCACTCTCCTGGTTATAAGCAAAATGGGCCATTTATAGTTATTCCATGTTATTTCTTGCCTGTATGCTTAGGCTTCTCTTGGTCCCCTTTCTGGAAAGTCCTTTTGTTGCTGGCAAATATCTACTTATCCTTTAAGACACAGCAGTATTTTTTTTTCCTTTGCACTTTTTATTTTGAAATAATTTAAAACTTACAGGACAGTTGCAAAATTAATACAAACTCCATACAGAGGACTATAATATACCTCCACCCCATCACTTCCAGATACCCAGATCCACCAATTTTAACATTTTGCCATATTGTGGCAGTATTCTTTACTTCCTGTTTTCATGTCTAGATTGGATGGTCCTCTGTGTTCCCGTGGTTCCTTTGTTTACCTTTCACATAACATGTATCACGTGGCATTGAAATAATCTGTTCATACGTGAATTACTTGAGATCAGGAACCTGGTTTTATCTTTATATCCTAGCACTTAATGCAATATTCGATGTGTAGTAGGTGCTTAATAACTGACAATTGACCTGAACTCTATAAAGAAAGCAGGGCAGGTAATGTCATTCCTATTGTACTGACAAGAGAATTGAGGCAATAATGACTTCCTCTGGGTTCAACTAACTATTAAGTCAGGGAGCCAAGAGTGAATTTCCAGTTTTTCCTCCCAGCTGTGGGCATTTTTTCCTACCATTTCAGATGCCTCTGTGATTGCTACACTTATGTGTGGTTGTGGAACAAGCACTGGTCTGGGGTTTATGAAACCTGGCCCCAAATCTCAGTCTTTCTACTAATTAGATATATGGAGCCCAGTTTCCTGGTCTTGAAAATGATGAAATTGAATTGGATTATATTTAAGATTCTTTTTAATTCTTAGAAAAGTAAGTAATTTCTGTCAAATAGTTATTTTTACTTAATTTAATTGTTTATTTTTCAAGTCCATTTATTGGTACAACGTGATACCAAACTAAAATACAGAATGTGAAATAATTTGTTCAAAGCTTCCCTGCAAACTGGTGGTAGAACTAGGAAGTGAACCCGTATTCACTTTATATCACTGCTGTAGTAAGTTACCCCAGATTTAGCAGCTTAAAACAATAAAAATTTAGTATCTCTGAGTTCTGAAGATTAGAAATCCAGATGGCTTGACTTGTTCCTCTGCTTAAGGTCTCACAAGGCTAAAATCAAAGTGTCAGCTGCTTTTATCTGGAGGCTCTGAAAAATTGGCCTTCAGGCTCACCTAGGTTGTTGGCAGAATTCAGTGCCATGTGGAGGTAGGGTCGAGGTCCCCGTTTCCTATTGGTGGTCAGCTTGCACATATTCTTTGGCTAATGGCCCTTTCTTCCATCTTCAAAACCAGAAATCGGGTGGGAGGGTTTGAGACTTTCTTACACTTCAAACATCCCTGACCTCTCCTTCTGTTGCATCTCTTTTGGCTGTTTTATCCTTCCTCTTCTGCTTTAAGGCTCATGTGATTACACTGGGCATCCCTGGATAATATCGGATAATCTCCCTCTATTAAGGCCACTGGTTATAAACCCTAACTATGTCTTCAGAGACCCTGCACAGCAATGCCTAGAATAGTGTTTGACTAACCAGGGGGTGGGAATCTTGGCGGAACCATTTTTAGAATTCTGCCAACCACAAAGCCAAATTACCTGACTTTCAAGCAAAACTGTTCGTCATCATTACTTAATTCCTAGTTCAAGTTTGTTTCCCTTGGTATTAAACTGTTTGCATATATATTCATGTAACTTTAACTACAAACATGCCACACACATCTCATGCATATGAAATAATATAAATTTAATATCTATTTTTGGTAGAGTAGTTGCTAGGGTCATCCATCCATAAGTTCATCAAACATTATTAAATATTTACTTTATGCCAGTAACACTAGTTGCTAAGTGTGAGAATACATTGATTTAAAAGGCAGAAATTTTACACTCAAGGAACACATTCTTTTATTTGCTTATCACATATTTACTTAGCACTTGCGTGTCAGGGACTGTTCTGGGTTCTGGGAATAGAGTGGGGACATGAGACATTGCTGTCCTATAGTTTATATTCTAGGTGGGAAGTTTGAAACTAACCAGAACAAATGAACAGGTAATACATTGTTAGGTAGTTATTAGTGTCATGAAGAAAAGTAAATCAGAGTAAGGGGATGGGGGGTGATGGGGGGAGTGGCTAGGTGCTGTTTTAGATAGGATAGTCAAGGGAGGCTTCTTTAAGGTAGAGACTTGAGTAAAGTTAGGTAATTCTAGTTGGAAAGACTGAAATATAGACCAACAATTGCCACACTGGGTGGTAAATGCTATGAAACAAGTGAACATATATATGAGAGAATAAGGACATTCAGATGACTAGCATCAAAGCCAGAGGGCAACAAAGCCTTATTGGATGAGTTGAAGCCTTTTAAACCAACATTGGAAAGATGAGTATGGATTAGAACAACAGTGGGGTGGAGGAGTGAAAGCATATTCGTTACAAGAGGCAGAGAGAAAATTGCACGTGGTTCAGAATGGATGAAGCATGGAGTTTGGTGGGGGAAGTGAGGGGTTTGTGATGTAGGTGGGGGTCAAATAATAAAGGGCCTTGTTTGCTGGCTCTAGCAATTTTATCCAGATGACTACTGGATGCATTTTGAGCCCAAATGTGATGTAATCAGATTTGTGGTTTCATAACTTCACTGGAAGTTGTATGAAATGTGAGTATGAAAGGGGCAAGGCCAGACGAAGGGACAAAAACTAGTCATTCAGCACAGCAGGAAGACTGGAGCAGTGGCTGTGGTGGGGATGAGGAAGAGAGGATAGAATCTAGAAATAATGGATATGACTTGAAAGTCTTCTGGATGTGGACAGTAAAGGAGAACAGAGTTAAGTGCCTTGGTTAGCTGAGTACTGCGATTCATGGAGAGAGAAAACACTGGAGGAAGAATAAATTTGGAGTGAAAGTCGAGGACTTCAGGTTTTGACATGTTGAATCTAGGTTCCTAAGGCATAGTTAAATGAACATTTTCAATAGGCAATTGGATATTCTTGTCTGGAGCTCAGACTGGAGAAATTAGAGGTTGTCATCATATTGATGGTAGATGTGAAACCACAGGCATGGATGAGATTACCCATGGAAAATGTATAGAATGAGAAGAGAAAAAGCGCTCAAGGGGTGGGGGTGGTGCGTGGGGAGAAGAACCTGCCTAAAAAGAAAAAAAAACCTGAGAATTGACTTATGAGGTAGGTAGTGCCACAGAAGCCAGGGGAGTTTCAATAATTCTTTTTTTTTTTTTTAGTTTTTAGCCTTTACCAGATTTCAAAAATATACAGCATGAATAAATGTGTTATCTCATTGATTACAGATCATATTAGAAAACATGTAGCTTCCATTATTGCTGTCGATCAGTGCTAATACAACCAATGTACTGAAATAAAACAAGGAACTAGAATGTTCCCAATAGGCTGAATGCTAGCAAGGTAGCAAAAAGAAAGCCTAGTGGGGAGTTTTTTTTATGGTCAACTCCACAGCAAATCAGAAACTGCATTCTAAAAGCCTTGGTAATGACCAGCAATAATTCTTTTTAATACCTTAAAAAATTCGACTGTATCTTCTGAAATGCAGAAAAAAATTAAACAACAAAAACTAAGCAGTTAAACTCAAGTAACAAAGAATATTACCCCTGTTCTGCCTACCCACTCTACTTTATCAAAATAATATAGACTAGGCGAAAGTTTTGTAGTTTGCAAGAAAAAAAGTAAGAACCTTTGGAAAACTCAAAATCCCCAAAATGCTCTATAGGTGTGTTTCCCAAAGGGTGATGGAGGACCCACTGCATCACAACCAGTTGAGGTATGCGTGAAAAATGCAAATGCCCAGTCTCTGTCCCAAATCCTACCAAGTCAGAAATTCTGGTAAGTGAGAATAAGAAACTTGCATTTTAAACAAGTTCCTTAAGTGATTTTTATGCACATTATCAGTGAGAACCACTGGTCATTTTTTTTCAAAATTTTAGGAGGTACCAGTGATTGAACCTGGGACTTCATACATGTGAAGCAGTTATGCAACCAACTGAGCTGCACCACTCCAGCCACTGGTCTTTTTTTAATATTAAAAATATATTCTTAGAGAGATAGAACAAACAATATATATATATGACAACTTAAATAAAATAAAAATATTACAAAATAGTGAAAACTGCATTGGTAATTATTGGAAATACTGAAGAGTATCAGTGAAGGGATTTTTTGTTTTTTTTTTTTAGGAGGTACCTGGGATTGAACTACATCCGTTCCACAGTGAAGTGAATTTTAAATCTAGAACAAGAAAGAAATGGCATTGAATTTATCATAAAGGAAAACTTAATTGGAGAAAAATTTCCAGTGATTAAAAAATTATTAACTACAAATAAGAAGGGTCATAGTTTTAGTCAATATTTTTTAATGCTTTTAAAATCAAGTTTAACACACATTAAAGGACACTAATCATAAATATACAGCTTAATGAATTGCCACAAAGTGAAAATGTCTGTGTCATTATTTCCCAGATTAAGAAATAGAGAGTTACCACCACCCCAGAAGCTCCATCTAGGCCCTTCCCCAGTCACTAGGCTCCTTCCTCCCCAAAGGTAACTATGCTGACTTCTAATACCATGGTTTATTTTGCCTGTTTAGGAAATTTATATAAATGGGATCATATAGTGTATATTCTACGTCTATTTCTTATGTCCAACATTATGTTTGAGACTTATCTATGTTGTGTGTAGTAGTAGTTTATTCATTTTCATAGCTGACAGTTTTCCTTGTATGGATATATCACAATTTATTTTACTGTTGATAGGCACTTGGATAGTTTCCACTTGGGCTTTTACACTTGGAACATTTTAAGCATGTCTTTTGGTAATCATATGTACATTGTTTTTAAATTCTTATTTATTTATTTATTTTAGGAGGTATCAGGGATTTAACCCAGGACCTTGCACATGGGAAGCAGGAGCTCAACCACTGAGCTACATCTACTCCCCCATATATAGATTTTTGTTGAGTATATTCCTAGTAATGGAATTTTTGTGTCTTAGGATGTATATATGCTTTGTTTTAGTAGATACTGACAAATTGTTTTCCAAAGTGGTGGCACTAATTTATAATTCCACCAGCCATATATGAGAGTTCCAGCTGTTATGCATACTTGTCAATATGTAGCATTGTCAATCTTTTGAATTTAGTTTTGATGGGTGGTTAGTAGTATCTTATTGTGACTTTAATTTTCACTTCCCTTTTGGCTTATAAGATTGATTGCTAATTGGATATCCTAGTTTTTGAAGTGTCTTGTATGAATGTTTTGCCCATTTTTCTTTTGGTTTGTCTGTTTTTCTCTTATTGATTTGTAGGAGTTCATATATTCTGAGTACACGTCTCTTGTTGGATATATGTATTACAAATGTCTTCTCATTAGCTTGCCTTTTTACTCTCTTAATGCTGTCTTTTAACAGAAAGAAGTCTTTAGTTTTAATTAAGTCCAACTTATGAATCTTATTCTTTAAGGTTAGTGCTTCTGGAACCAGTGTAAAATTTTTTTCCTACCTTGAGTTCACAAAGATATCCTCCAGTCCTAATTTCTAAAAGATTCATCTTATTGCCTTTCACATTTAATCTACAATCAATCTAAAATTGATTGGGTGTACAGTATGAAGTATGGATAAAGATTCATTTGCTTTCTTAATGATATCCAATTAATCGAATGTCATCTTTGACAAATGAAGTGAGCATATATGTATGGGTCTGTTTCTATACCCTCTATTCTATTCCATTGATTCATTTTTGAACCAGTTCAAGCCCATCAAAATTTCTGTAGCTTTATAACAAGTCTTGGTATTTGATAGTACAAGACTTTCAGCTTTATTTTTCTTCTTCAGGATTATCTTGGCGATTCTTGGCCATTGGCATTTCCATAAGAAATTTAGGATCGGTTTAAGAATTTCCATAAAACATTTTTTTAATTTGGATTATTACTGCATTTGTGGAGTATTAACATTATTATAATATTGTGTTTTCCAATCCATAAGCAGTATATATCCATCCATTTATTTAGGTTTTCCTCAATTTCCCTCCACATTGTTTTGTAGTGCTCTGTGCAGAAATTTTGTAGATTTATTCCTAGGTATTTGATATTTTTTATGATAATGGTATCATTTTTAAAAGTTTTATTTCCTAATTATTTATGGCTAATATATTGAAATGCTGCTCATTTTTATATATTGCCCTAGTGTCCAGGAATCTGGCTAAATCCACTTATTAATTCTAATAGTTTATCTGCAGCTTTTTGGATTTTCTATGTATACAATGATGTCGTCTGCAAATAATGACAGTTTTATTTAGTTTTTCCCATCTTATAACTCTTATTTCATTATTTTACCTATTGTTCTGGCTAGGACTCTAATATGATGTTAGGTAAACATGGTGAAAGAGGACATACTTATTTTGTTCTAAATCTCAGAGGGAAGTTTTCAATATTTCACCATTAAGGATGATTTTTAAAATAAATATATTGAACAGGAATAAGGAAGCTTCCCCTGCCCCCCCTCCCTTCTTTCCTTCTACCAGTTAAAAGAGTTTATTGAGAAACAAGAGAAAAGAGAAGTACATAACTGAGATGTGGATGCAGGCTAACCCAGGCAAGGAGGAGACCCTGGAATTGGGGGGCTGCTTTTAGTAAGGCTGTTCTTCACTCCTCCCCTTTCCTAATGTTGGGGGAGGGGCCCCAGCAGCTTTCTGTTCTGATTGATTGCCTTACGATCCCCACCTGTTAGCTCTCAGGGGACCAATGATGAGGCCTTTTGTTTGGAACTATCCAGGACCAATGGGAAGGCCTGTTCAGAGTTATCTGGGACTTCCCCTTGACCCCTGGGGAGTTCCATATGGGATCTCATGGCCCAGGTCTTGGTGGGGTCTTTCTGGCTTTGTTCTTAAACAGCCTTCCCTCAGGGGGTTTCTGGGTGATGTTTCATGGCCATGTTCTCTGACAGGTCCCAGTTGTGACTCATCTTTCCTCTTTTCCCTACACTAACCTGCCTCAACGTCCCCCTCAGAGAGTTTACACCCTTATTCTTAAAGGGGAGCTGAAGGGTGATGGTCATTCTTCTGTAGCTGCTTCCTGTTGGTTAGGACAGTAGTCCCTGCCTGATAGGGCGTAAACCTCTCTGGCTATTTTATTGAGGTTGAGGGAAGACAGGTCTGGCACCAATATTGGAATTGGATGAAATCTCCACATGACTAATAAATTGTTCTGGAAAGCATTGATTCTGGAAGAAATAAACTTAGAATTTTGAAGATACATGGTCCCACTAAAAGGATAAAGAAGATGGTGGTAAGTGGGCCCAAAAAGGGAGCCAGCCATAACATACTGTACCATGAGAGTGAGAAATGCCAGGTGCCCCCAAAAGTTGCATACTCTTGAAGTTGGTGGGCTTCATCTTGAAGGTTTTGAATGCTGTCTAGGACTATTCTGGAGCAATTTACATAAAAACAGAATTCTTCCTTGAGAAACAGGTTCCTACCTGTGCTGCTGTTAGCATGTTTAGGGTTCTGCAATTTTGTAGCACCACAGTGGCAAGAGAGTTTTTGCTGTCTAAGGGCTTCTAAGGCACGGTTAGTGTCTTCTATGCTGTTGGTTAACTACAGGGAGAGGTTGTGGTAGACCTGCTGGATTTGGTATTAACTGCCAACCCTAGTTCCTACAGCAATGGTTATGCCTACGACAGCTAGGAGTGGGATAAGGAGAGACACTGCCCTTTTAGTTATTGTATGGTGAGAAAATACAGGAAATGGCATGGTGAGGTCTTCAGGACCATAGTAGATAGAGGGGGTGATGTATGCTAGTGAGCATAAACTGGTCCAAAGGGGAGGAAGGAGAGGTAAGCCTTGTCTCCTCAAAGAAAGAAAATTCCATCTTGATAGTTTAAAGTAGCAGCAAATGTGAGATTAGTTATTGGTGAGCTGGAGCCCTCTTCAGAGCTTACAGTTACCAGCTCACTGGTTACCGAAATATACCTATTGGGCCCTGGGTGATGAAACAAGATGCTTTTCTGGGTGTCCCAGACAAGGTTAGCTTCTCCTCCCAGACCACAGGGGTCTAGTTTATGACACGCCCACGACATCTTTTGGTGGGGTGTTTCGCTAGGCATAAGTTGTGTTTAGAAGTATAGAATCACAAGAGCTAGCAGGGCATCCCCAACCATATGGGGCAGTGTTTGAGTCCCTTACTATTCCTGCCCTAGGTTGCCGAGCCTAGAGTGGGTCTTTGGTACCGGTAAGCATTGTGGCCTTAATGGGGTACTTGGGTAGGTAGACATCTGGCCCCCAAACTCAAGGGGAAGCAGTCAGCATACCTAAGTGTTTTACCAGCTGCAGGGGGCATCCAGAAGGTGTTGTTACAGGAGGTAAAATTAAGTTGGCCCAGGAAAGGAGGGGAGGAGGAGTGTTGGGAGGCATTGGAATAGATACAGATGGGGAAGGTAGTGTTGCTAGGTATGTGAACTGGGTGTATAAAGTTCCCAATAGAGTAGGGGTTCTTAACCTTTATTGTTCTACAGACCCCTTTGCCAGTCAGGTGAAAACCACAGACCTCTTACTAAGTCCACACTATACTGTGTATTACTTAATAAATATATCACACTTGCACCAACACATCCTCACAAGAATAATGTTGATTTGAATTTTCAATTCAAGCTCACAGACCCCCTGAAATCTTTCCACTAACCCCCAAGGAGATCCTTGGTTAAGAACCTCTGCAACAGAGGGAGAGAGGTAGGTTCTAAGGTGATGCTGCTTGCTCAGAGTGTTATGAGAAGCTGGCTGATGGGTTGTCAATATTCTACCCCTGCACTGGGTGATATTGTGGCCAAAGGCCTGACTGTGAGATTGGCAGTTTCCTGGTGCTTGGGAGCAGCTGGCCAGGCCATGGATGTTTCTAGTTGGGACACACAAAGCCAACATGAGGATTTATTGGTTAAGCTGGCCTTTTTTTCGACAAGATTTATTTAAGGGTCTCTGTCTTGCCCTCCCCCTAGCAATAGGATTATGTAGTAGATTACATGAAGCTTCATTTGGGCTAGAGTTAGAGAGATTTATGTACTGGCCATTTATTTATGTACTGGCTTTGACACAGACACTACTTTGTCTCTTGAAGAGGTATTTCAGGCCATACAATGGCTGGCACTCGAACGTCTCATCAGGTGCTTCTGGTGAGTTGGCACTTCCTTGGACAATGGGCTTCACTTGGGATAAGTGCACCCAGCTGGCAATGCTTTTAACTTTAACAACTGTGGGAGTGATCAGAACCACAGAGTGAGGTCCCTTCCATTTTGGCTTTAATTGGGAGTGAGGCCTGTTCTCCTGCCAGGTTTTAATTAGAATCTGGTTTCCAGGTTTAACTTTAGGTAGAGGTAACTCACCGTTGGGGCTAAGGAGGATTTTGTTCCTGAGCTCCTGGATGATTTTTTGAGTTTTTCCTAGGTTGATAAAATATTTGGTGAGTTCCTGGGTCTCCTGATCTAGTATCAGGTCCTGGGTGAGGAAAGGTCTCCCATAGACCATTTTGAAGGGGCTAAGCTGAAGGGGGTCTTTTGGAGCTATCTGCAGCCTCAGCAAAGCAACAAACAGGTGGACTGGTGACCCAAGGTGATACAGTTTCCTGGCAAAGTATGGCCAGAATTTGTTTCAGGGTTCTGTTGGCTCTTTCTACTCCGACCCTCTGAGGATTGGTGTCTCCAGGATCTAAGATGATATTTAATTCCGAGGGCAGTTGACAGACCTTGGGTTATTTTGCTAGTAAAGGCTGGCCCATTGTCACTTTGGAGGGACTTAGGCAGTCCAAACCTGGGGATGATTTCCTTTAGGAGGGCCTTAGCCACCTTGTTTGCTGTTTCCCTTCTAGTGGAAAAGGCTTCCACCCATCCAGTAAAAGTATCTACCAGTACTAAGAGGTATTTACATCCCTGGCAAGATGGCATATGGGTAAAGTCTATCTGCCAGTCCTCCCCAGGGTATGATCCCTGAAGCTGGAATGGGGGGTTAGGGATTAGAGGAGGAGGTTTGTTAAGCCTCCTGTTGTTTGGGTCATTAATTACACATAAGGAACAACTCTTGGTGATCTCCTTGATTGTTTTTGCCAGGCCCTGGCCCTCAAAAATCCATTTGGCTAAGCCAGTCAGGGTGTCCCTCCCTAGATAAGTGGCTTGGTGAGTTTGTGAAGGACCTTCCACTGCACTGCTCCAGGCAGGTAGACTTGTGCTTCCTTAACAAGCCACCCACTAGCTTCTGAGGTGAACCCTAGGCTAGTGGGTTTAGTTTGCTCGTCCTGGGTATACTGTGGCGCCTTAGGTAGTGAGACAGGTTCAGGAATAAGGGCTAGGAAGTAGACTGTGGCTTTAGGTGTTGTGTCTTCATTTCCCCTAGCTATAGCAGTGGCTGCTTTCTTGTGTCCTGGGCAACGCATAACTGCTATTTCTTGGGGCAACACAACACTCTCTAGTAAGTCCAGGATTTCTTGCCTATGCTTAATAGGTGACCCACTGTTAGTAAGCAAGCCTTGTTCTTGCCACACAGCAGAGTGGGTGTGAAGGATGAGGAATGCAGTCTTGGAGTTGGTGTAAATATTAGCTCTTTTCCCCACAGCCAGTATTAAGCCTTGGGAGTTATGGCAATTAGCTCTGCTCTCTGGGCTGACATCCTGGGGGAAGGGCTTGGGCTTTTATGGTTTTAAATTGAGAGACCACTGCATAGCCTGCCCTTTTAATTACTTCCCTAATAAAACTGCTTTCATCTGTGAGCCACTCAAAATCAGGGTTTGTTAGAGGCTCATCTTTTAAATCTGGCCTGCATGAGTAGTTTTGGTTAAGAGTTTCAAGGCAGGAGTGGAGGAAGGGCCCCTTGGGATCTGACCTTGGGTCCTCTGCTGGTAGCAGGGTGCTTGGATTGGGGGTTTGATACACCCTTAGCTGCACCTCAGGGGTCTCTAGTAATTGAGCCTGGTATTTAATTAACTGGCTACCTGTGAGCATAGATGGTCCATGGCCTCAAGTATGCCTTTCACCTGGTGTGGGGTGAAGACTGTGAGAGGTTGCCCCCAGGTTAATTTGATGGCTTTTTCAATTAAAAGGATGGTTGCCCCCCACTGCTCTCATGTAAGGTGGCCATCCCTGCACTATGTTATCCAGGCGTTTGGAGAAATAAGCTACTGGTTGAGAAATCTTGCCCAGTTTCTGGACCAACACTCCTATTGCTCTACTCCCTTTTCAGTTGTATACAGAGAGAAAGGCTTGCTTACGTTAGGCATTCCTAAGGCTGGAGAGCTAATTAAGGTCTGTTATAAGGCATGGAAGGCCGTTTCCTGGTCCATTCCCCATTCTAAGGGATGATTTTTAGCCCCTGTAATAGCACTGTACAGTGGCCAGGCTATTTTGCCAAACCTGGGTATCCTCAGTCTACAGAAAACAGCCATTTCTAGGAAAGCCCACAGTTGGTTCTTTGTTTTGGGCTGAGGAATACTAGTGATGGCTTATTAGGAGGTTTCCTATTCCACAGGGGAGAGGCTTAGTAAACAGTCTAGATATTGATTTTCTATCAACTCCTACTATAGAGCACGACTGAGATGAAAGAGGTCTGGAGTGGCAGGTCAGGATGGAGAAAGTGGCTCCCATATCAATTAAGAAATTAACAATCTTACCTGCTATGTCAGGGATCCCCCAAGCCTCCTGGTTGATGGTTCTCGATGTTGTCCAGGGAGCCATGCTTGGCCTTGGGCCCCCTCAATCCTCCTCAGCTGCAGCGAGCAGGGCTCGCGGGGACCCCATTCCCTCTCTGGGGAGCAGTGCACTCCTGGGCCCAGTGTCTGTCCTTTCTGCACCTGGGGCAAGGCCCTGGTGGATGCTGGCAGTGAGTCAGCTTGAGGCAGCCACGTTCCAGTGCCAGTGTCTTCACACTTGAAGCAGGTTTCTGCTGATGTAGAGCCTGAATTCGGGTGGCCCTGAGGGGACAGGGTGCCTTTAACGGCGACTGCTAAAAGGTGAGCCTATCCTGGACCCCATGCCAGCTGCTCCTTGCCTTCTCCATCTTGGTGGTGTGGTCTTGATCGTTGAAGACTGAGAAGACTGAGAAGGCTGTTCCTAAAAGGGTGTTCGTGAGAGTCTGGGAATCTATAGAAAGCTTTTGCAACTTCCTATGGATACCCGGAGCAGACTGGCTAATGAAGTAAGTTGCTATGAGGCTCTGTCCTTCATTAGAGCTAGGATCTACCTAGTATATTTCTTTACCTCTACCAATCTTCCCTGAAATAAGGCTGGGTTCTTGTCCTGCTCCTGAGTAATTTCCCTGAACTTACTATAATTGACTACTTTGGAAATGCACCTCCTTATCCCTTCAAGGAGACACGTGACCATATGGTCTCTAGCCTTCAGATCTGCCTGTTCCCTTTGATAGTTGCACCTAGCATCTGTATTAGGAATTGCTATTACTCCCACCACATACTTGTTAGGCTGTTGGGCAGCCAGTGTATCGGTATGTCCTTGTGTCTCAGTGCAGATGTGGTGCTTTACTCCGGGTTGTGGCAAGCTGAAAGAATAATGTGCATGCCACCCCATGTTAGTGCAAAGATCATTGTGAGGTGCTGGAATCCCTCAATAAATTTGGTGGAATCCTCAGAGAACCGACCTAACTTTTGTTTGCACTGTGCCAGGTCAGCCGTAGAGAAGAGGGCATGCACCCTAATGGTTCCTGTGTCCCCATTATAGGGTAGAGAACTTCAGACTTCCTAGCTGGGTGGAATGAGGCTCCACTTTGGGTATGACCTGCCAGACTAGACCTGGAGGCATATGGGGAAGGTGCTGAAGCCCCTGCTGGAGGTGAGTTTAAAGGGGCTTCTGGGTCCAGGGCCAGGTCATAATGAGGTGGGCTAATAAGGGGGTCATCTAAGATATCTTCTTCCTTCTTGGGAGGGGGCTTACTCTGTGCTCTGGGGTTTCCTTCTGAATAGCACAATAGATAAGATCCCCTCAGGCTCTTATTCTGATATAGGGCTAGAAAAAGCTAGATATGGGGACAGTCTACCCATTTACCTTCCCTTCTACACAACAGGGTTATCTGGAGTATAGGGTTTAAATTGAGGGTCCCATTTAGCAACCACTCTTGGCTGTCCTTTTAACTTGTACTGCGGCCATGTGGTGTTGCAGAGAGAGATTAACTTCTTCCTTTTTAGACCATCAGTATGGCAGGTTGTCCCAGTTTCTGAGAAGATACCCAATGAGGAGTCTGATGGAATGCTGGAAGAACCGCTCATTATTCTAGGGGAAGATAAATGAATTTGCCAGTCTTGGTGGTGTCCCATTGCTAGGCCTGACTGAATAGATTGCTCGCTGACCCAGCATCCTGGAGATCGGGAGCCCTACTCACTGACCACATTTTTCCAGGAATTGGGAGTCTGTTCTCTGGGCATCCCCAGAGACTTAGAGATCTTGGGAGATATCTGGGTTCAGCTCCCTGACTGAAGCTCCCAAGCTGTGCTTTCTCCCTAGGAGAGGGACTGGCTAGGGACTTTTCTTTTAGCCTACTTTTGCAGAGGTCTTAGGAAGCAGCCATGAGTGAGCTCATCTCATGGCCACTCCCAAGAACTGAGTTTTGCAGTTAAACCAGACATTAGAAGCCCATTAAAAGAATAGAGATTAATTGTTCTGTGGTTTGCCAGAAACAGCCTCAGGGGCCCCAGAGGCTATCTCAGGGCCTGCCTGGGACTGAGAAGGAACAAAGCCTCAGGGAGCTACCAAGGGTGGGGCCAATGCCTCTCTAGCAAAGGCATTTTCAGTTTCTAAGGCATTCCAAAGCATCTCACAGACCCAAAATGAGGACAGCAGTAGTTGAAAGATTAAAGGCACTTCTAATTAAAAGGAGTTAACTAGTGGCCCAAGGAAATGATACAATGGGATAGCCATTCTGAACTCACAGAGAGGGCCTGGTAGGCTTCCAGTAGATTCCTGCACAACTCGGGACACATGCCTAGTCACGTCTCAAGGACCGTTTCATCTGCCACCCAGCGTTTCCTTGGATCTACATGGCATGGGAGCTTGTCTCTGCCACCTTCAAAAAGGGAGCAGGGAGTCTGAACAGACCAAGATTATGTCCTGTGGGAGCCTATCCAGGAACCCATTTAAAATGGCAGAAGGGGATGGTGGACAACCAAAAGAGGGCACAGAAGGACTATAATAATAAGACAGGCTCACAAGTCTTTGCTGGGTGTCGGGGAGAGTTACTTGCCTCTAGAATTCCTGGCTGGCACTCACCAAATGAAGCCAGAAGACTCTGGAATCCTCTAGGTTCTTGGCTATGTTGCATAAAAGAATTTAAGATCATGCCAGTTTAGTTAGTCCAGTAAAGAGAGTTTATTGAGAAAAGAGAGAAAAGAGAAGTACATACCTGAGACACGGATGCGTACTACCTCCAGGCAAAGAGAAGCCAGGAAGTTTTCTTTGAATTTTAGTTTTCTGAGATGTTTTGAACTGTTTCAGATAGTCTTTTCTTCATATATTAAGAAGATCTTATATTTCTTTATCTTTGCTTCTTTTAGTGTGGTAAGTTACATTGATTGATGTTCAAACATTAAACTATCTTTGAAATTTTGGGTTGAAACCAATTTTGTCATGATATAATATCCTTTTTATATATTGCTGGCTTCAGTTTACATATTTAAGTGTATATATATTTGCATATGTATATATGCATTTTTTTGGATTTTTGCGTCTATGTTTATGAAAGAGATTGGCCTGTAATTTCTCTTTTCTTAAAAATGATCAGGCTTTTTTTTTTTTTTTTAAATCAGGTTTATGTTGGCTTCATAAAATGATATTTTAAAATGTTCACTTTTGTTCTTTTGATTGGAAGAATATGTATAAGATCAGTGTTATTTCTTTGAAAATGTTTGAAAGAATTTGCCAGTTCATCTGGGCCTGGGGTTTTCTTTGAAAGAAGACTATAATTATGTATTCGATTTATTTAATAGAGGATTTTTCAGATTTTCTATTTTGTCATGTGTCAGGTTAGATAAGTTGTGTTTTTCTAGGATTTGTATATTTCCTTACAAATGTTCAAAGTTATTTACATAAAATTGTTTGTAATATCCTCTTAGTAGCTTTTTAATTCCTGTAGTATTGATTCTGTTGGCCTCTTTTTCAAACCTGATGATGACAATTTGTGTCTTCTCTTTTTTTTTTTCCCTTTATAGTCTTGCCAGAGTTTTATCAGTTTTATGAGTCTTTTTAAAAAATTACTTTTGGGAGCACATGTAGCTCAAGTGGTTGAGCGCCTGCTTCCCATGTACAAGGTACCAGGTTCGATCCCTGGTACCTCCTGAAAACAAAACAAACAAACAAACAAACCACCTCTCATTGGGGAATGGATGTAGTTCAGTTATTGATCACCTGCTTCCCATGTATGAGGTCCTGGGTTCAATTCTGGGTACCTCCTAAAAAGAAAAAAAAAAAATTACTGTTGTCTTTGTTGATTCTCTGTTTTAGATTTATTTTCTACTATATTAATTTCTGTTTTTATCATTATCATATTATCATTTTCATGCTTTGTCATCATATCATGTTGTTTTGCTGTTATTTTTATTTTAAATATTTCTTTAGGTACATAAAAATTTAAGGTTGCTGTGTATTCCTGGCAGATTGAATCTTTTAACTTTACAAAATGTCTTTGTTTATTTCTAATAATACTTCTTTTCTTAAAGTCTATGTGATGGTTAGGTTCCTGTATCAATTTGGCCAGGAAATGGTGCCTAGTTGTTTGGTCAAGCAAGCCCTGGCCTAGTTGTTACTGTGAGGACACTTTGTGGACTAAATCATCAGTAAGTTGTAATCTATGGCTGATTACATCTACAACCAACTAAGGAGATTGCCTTCAGCAGTGAGAGATGGCTCATCCAATCAGTTGAAGGCCTTAAAAGGAGAAGTGATGATTTCAGCAGTTAGAAGGGAGAATTTCAATCTGTACTTCAGCCAGCCATCATCTCCTCGGGACTTCAACGAGGACCTTCATTGGGGTTCCCAACTTACAGCCTGCCTTACAGAATTTGTACTTGTGCTTCCCCACAGTCATATGAGATAAATTTATAAAATCTCTTAATATTTACAGATATCTCCTGTTGAGTCTATTTCCCTAGAGAACCCTGACTAATACAGTCTACTTTGTTTGATATTAGTATAGGCACATTGGATTTATTTTGGTTAGTGTTAACATAGTTTGTCTTTTTCCAACCTTACACTTTCAACTTTTATGTATCCCTATAGTTAACATGTGTCTCTCTTAGGTAGTATATAGTTGGGGTTTGTTTTTTGAATCTAATCTGACAATCATTGTCTTTCAATCAGAATAAAAACCTGTTTACTTTAAAAAAAATCTATTTATTAAACATATTCATAAACCATCCAAATGTGCAATCAGTATACATTTGTGATTTGGTATAATCACAGAATTGTGGACTCATCACTTCAATCAATATGAGAACACTTTCATTCCTCCAAAAATAATAAAAAGCCCAAACACAAAAATAAACAACAAAACTCTATCCCTTAGTAGTCACCTCTCAATATCTCTGTCCTTCCCCTGCCATACATAACTGTTAATCTATTTCTGTCTCTCTAATTTATTTGTATTTATATTTTGTATAGATGGAGTCAAACAATATGTAGTACCTTTTGTCTAGTTTCTTTCACTTAGCATATGTATTAGTCAGCTAAAGGGGTGCCGATGCAAAATACCAGAAATCTGTTGGCTTCTATAAAGGGTATTTATTTGGGGCAGAAGCTTACAGTTACCAGACCATAAAGCTTAAGTTACTTCCCTCACCAAAGTCTGTTGCCACGTGTTGGAGCAAGATGGCTGCTGATGTTCAGCCTTCTTCTTCCTCTTAAGGCTCTGTGGTCCCACCTTCTTCCAATATCAGCTTTAGGCTGTTAGGCTCTCTAGGCTTTGTCTCTCTCCCTGGGGCTCAATTCTCTCTGGACTCAGCTGCTTTGCCCCTCTGTGTTCTTACTTCCCAGGCTCCAGCTCAAAACTCAAACATCAAAACTCCAACTAACTCCTCTGTTCTGCCATGTAGTTTTATCTGTTTTATCTGTGAGTCCCCACCCCCATGTCCTACTGACATGGCCCAATCAAAGCCTTAATCATTATTTAATCAAGTAAAAGTGAAACCTCTGAATCCAATACAATCTAATGTATAAACAGGCCAGTTTATAAACATAATCCAACATCTATTTTTGGAATTCATAAATAATACCAAACTACTATGCATATTTCCTTTTTTTTTTT
Organism: Cabassous unicinctus; assembly: GCA_029593785.1. Taxonomy (NCBI): domain Eukaryota; kingdom Metazoa; phylum Chordata; class Mammalia; order Cingulata; family Chlamyphoridae; genus Cabassous; species Cabassous unicinctus. The sequence goes on along the minus strand of JAQZBX010018314.1, from coordinate 5,948 downwards.
TTTTTACCACCTATGGAAGGTTAATATATTACTATATACTACTGTTCATATTTTATTTTTATTGGAAGTAACAATATAGTAGAATTTAAGTCAATCATTTTATTTATTTTCTATTTATTCCATCAGGTTATTATTCTTTTTCTCTTTTTTCTTGCCATTGCTTATCAGCTTTAAAAATTCTTGACCATTATCTCTTCAAATATCACTTACATCCTGTTTGCTTTCTCCTTTCTATTTCCCTGTGATCCCAATTTTACATAATTTAGATGTTTTTGTATTGTTCCACTGGTCTGTTATGCTCTTTTCTGTAATTTTCCATCTTTTTGCCTTCTTTCTAGATATTTTATACTGGCCTATTTTTTTCACCGATTCTCTCTTCAACTGTGTCTAATTGACTTTTAAACTGATCTATTGAACTGTTAAATCCAGTTATTGTATTTTTCAGTTCCACAGTTTCCATTTAATTTTTTACTCTTAATAGATATCAATTTTCTGCTGAAATTTTTATATTGTCTTCTAAATAATTGAATATATTAATTATAGTTTTAAAAAGTCTGCATCTGACACTTCCTCAAGAACTGTTTCTATTGTCTATTTTTCACTTGTATTTGGGTTACTTCAAATGTTCTCCTAGTATGTCAAATTATTTTTAGTTAACAGCCAGACTATATATAAACACTTGTGTGATAATTTGAGGCTCTGGATGATAATGTTTTTCTCCAGGGAGGTTTAAATTTGCTTTTGGAAGGTGGATAGGCTAAGGGGTAATCATCTTAATGCAATTTAGTGTTGTGTATATTTGTGTTTCATTCTTCTTGTGGGTGAGTATATTTATTGGTTCACCTTTTCCCCTAGAGCAAGAGTTGGCATATTTTTATTTATAAAGGGCCAGATAGTATATATTTGAGGATTTACAAGCCATGTTGACTCTGTCACAACTACTCAACTCTACCATTGTAGCACATGACTGCCATTGACAATATGTTAATAAATAAGTGTGGCTGGTTTCAATAACACTATTTATGCACAGTGAAATGTGAATTTTTAAAATGAATTTCACATGATGAAATAATACTCTCAAATTTTTTTTTATCCATAAAAAATGTAAAAAAACATTCTTAGCTCACAAGCCTATACAAAAACAGGTGGCAGACCAGATTTAACCCATGGGCTGTAGTTTTTAGACCCCTATCCTAGAGTATATTCCATGAAGGTCCTAGTGAAAGCATTAGGTTGGTTACTAGAGACTTTCTCCATGACAGACTCTAAACTCCAATCCTTATTTTCCGGCCCCATGAGAATTTTGAAAGCTTCTTAGCCCCACAGCTGCTGCTTCCAGCAAATGTCTAAAAGGGAAAAATGGAACTCTATATCTGGCTTACCTCTCTAAGCTTCCCTCCTCTCTGGAATCTTAATCCCTCTAAATCCTCTCTGATGCCTTTGGACAGATTTTAAAAATATTTATCTGGCTTTTCTAATTGTTTTTGTTGGGTGGGTAGTTCAAGACAAGCTAGTATGCCATAGCTGAAAGGAAACATTTAAGTCTCAGTTGATATCAATACACAAAGATTGACATATTAAATCATAACACTTGTAAAGTACAAGTAACAGAAAAAAGAAAATGTCTAGCCTTCATAATAAAACATTCATTAATAGAGGACATAACCTTTATGAAATTTATTTTTAAAGCAAATAATAGATATGATGATTTGTAAAAATAAGAGTTTTTAAAAAATTGTATTATGAAATATGCAGTGTGTAAGATAATGGCTCAATATCTATGTAACATTTAAGACAAAAGGTAAATTAATTTTAAAAATGGGAAGAATTTGGATATGGAAAGAAGGAAGCTTAAAACCAAAATATGAATGTGTCATTAAATACATATAAAATGGAAATAATAGACCAATATTATTTGTGCATTTAAATACATGTAAAGATGTGAATATATAATCAAGGACCTTGATGGATTATATGAAGATAAAATATTTTACGGTAAACTTTCAAATAGTTTGGTAGACTCCAAATTAAAAATTGAAATCCACCATTTTTATTTGTTCTTTTTTATTTCTTCCATTTTCTCTTTGCTTCATTTTTCCTTTTTCTGACTTCTATTGGTTAGTTAAGCATTTATTATGATTCCATTTAATCTTCTCTATTGACTTTTTATACCAGAGTTTGACAAGTTGACAAACCTTTCTGTAAATGACCAGACAGTAAATATTTTGTTCTTGAGGGCCATAGAGTCTCTGTTGCAATTACTCAACTCTTTTGTCACTTGAACATAGCTATAGATGATATAGGCATAGCTGTATTCCAATACACTTAATTTATAAAAACAAGTGGCTGGTCTGTGGGCTATAGTTTGCTGAATCTTGATTTAGATAAAATTTTAAAAGTTTTTTAGTTGTTACCTTATGGTTCACAATCTACATTTTAAAATAATGAATCCATCTTCAAATAATATTATACTACGCCATGTGTAAGTAGTACTTCCTTTCAGTACCTTATAATGGCATATTACTAATTCTTCCTTTCCATTCCTTGTGCCATTTTTGCCAATGATTTCACTTTTACATATGCTATAAACACACTATATATTGTTAACATGATTACTTTAAGCAGACAATTACCTATTAGAGCAATTAAAAATACGAAAAAATATTTTATCTTCTTTTATGCCATTTTCAACACTCCTCAATTTTTGTGGAGATCCACGTTTCTGACATATTTCTTCGGCCTGAAGAACAACTTCTACATTTCTTGTAGAAATGTAGAATTCCTCAGCTTTTGTCTCAGAAAGTCTTTATTTCTGTTTAACTCTGTTTTTCATTGGGTATAGAAATATGGGTTGCTTTTTGTATTCTTTCAGCACTTTCTTTAAAAAAAATTCTTATCTTTGACCCCTTGTAGGTAATATGTTCCCCCACTCAGTGCCCTCAAGTTTTTTCTTTTGTCTTTGATTTTCAGCAGTTTGAATATGATATGCCTATATTGTATGTATGTATGTGTGTATTGGTGTTCTCTGAGCTTTTTGAATCTGTGGTTTGGTGTGAATCACTAAATTTGGAATTCCTTAGCCATTATTTCTTCAAATATTTCATCTGCCCTGTTTATCTTCTTTTTCTGGGATTCCAATTGTGTATATGTTAGACCATTAGACCAACTCTTGGATGCTCTTCTCTGTTCATTATTATTCTTTACACTTGTGTGTGTTTGTATATTTACATTAGCCTATATTCAAGGTCACTGATTCTTTCAGTGTTAAGTCTACTGTGTCAGTAGCTGTGTCAAATCTATTGATGAGTCTATCAAAGACATTCTTCACCTGTGACTATGTTTTATTTTTCTACAATTTATACTGATTCTTTTTAAAAATAGATTCCATGTCTCTGCTGAAATTATCTATCTAATCTTACATGGTATCTACATTTTCTATTAGAGTCTTTAACAGTTATAGTTATTTTCATAAACATGTGTGATATTTCCACTATTTAGGTCATATCTAACTCTGGTTATGACCATTACTTTGTTTCTTCTTTTTTTTCTTACCTCTTGTATGCATTATAATTTTTTACTTTTTTAATTAGAGAAATAATTTTACAGAAAAAATCTTGCACAAAATACAGAGTTCCCATATACCCCCACTCACACACTCAGTTTTCCCTATTATTAACAGTTTGCAATAGTGTGATAGCTTTGTTACAATGGTTGAAACAATATATCTATAATTTAACTATAACATTAGCTATATAGTTCATAGTTGACACTATGAACACTCTTTGTGTTGTTTCTTTAAAATTTCTGGTAACATATATACAACTGAAAATTTCCCCTCTTAACCACTTTAAAATATATAATTCAGTGCTGTTAATTACATTCCAATATTGTGCTACCATTACTACCATCCATTACTAAAACTTTTCCATCATCCCAAGTAGAAACTCTGTACAATTTAAGTATTAACTCCCTATTCTGTACATCCACACTGTCCCCGAGTAGCCTATAGTCTAGATTCTGACTCTATGAGCTTGCTTATTCTAATTATTTCATATCAGTGAGATGACAAAATATTTGTCCTTTTGTATCTGGCTTATTTCACTCACTATGATGTCTTCAAGTTTCATCCATGTTGTCACATATAGCAGAACTTCATTCCTTTTTACAGAAATTGTAAGTAATGCCATTATGAACATCAGAGTGCAATTATCTGTTTGAGTCCCTACTTTCAATTCTTTTGAGTATAGATCTAGAAGTGGGATTGCCAGGTCATTTGGTAATTCTATACTTAGCTTTCTAAGGAATTGCCAAACTATCTTCTACAGTGGCTGTCCCATTTTACATTCCCAGCCACAATGGAGTATTCCTGTTTCTCCACATTCTGTCCAAAATTTATTCACTTCCATTAAAAAAAAAATGCTATTTCAGGGGTGTGTGTGAAATGGTATCTCACTGTGGTTTTGACTTGAATTTCCTTACTGGCTAATGATGTTGAACCTCTTTTCATATACTTATTGGCAATTTGTATATATTCTTTGGAGAAATGTCTACTCATATTTTTTTGCCCATTTTTAAATTGGGTTGTTTGTCTTTTTGTTGTAGAGTTGTAGGATTTCTTTATGTATTCTGGATATTAAACCCTTATTGGATATGTGGTTTTCCAAATATTTTCTCCCATTATGAAGGCTATCTTTTACTTTCATGATGAAGTACTTCAAAGTAAAAAAAAAAAAAGTTAAATTTTGATGAAGTCCCATTTATCTATTTTTTTTCTTTTGTTATTCAAGCTTTTGGTGTAAAGTCTAAGAAACCATTGCCTAACACAAGGCCCTGAAGATATTTCCTCATATTTTCTTCTAGGCATTTTATATTTTGGTTCTTTTATTTAGGTTTTGATCCATTTTGAGTTGATTTTTGTATATGGTGTGAGGTAAGGTTCCACCTTCATTCTTTTGCATATAGATAAACTGTTTTCCCAGAACCATTTATTGAAGACACTTCTTTCCCCCATTGAATGGATTTGGCACCTTTGTCAAAAATCAATTGGCCACCTATGTGAGGGTTTATTTATGAACTCTCTTCAATTCCATTGTTCTATGTTCGTCCTTGGGCCAGTACCATGCTATTTTGATTACTGTAGCTTTGTAATAAGACATAAAATTGAGAAGTTTGAGTCCTCCAACTTTGTTCTTGTATTTTAGGATGGTTTTGACTATTCTGGGCCCCTTACCCTTTCATATAAATTTGATGACTGGCTTTTCCATTTTCTGCAGAAGGCTACTGAATTTATAAATTGCTTTAGGGAAAATTGACATCTTAACAATATTTAATGTTTCAATTCATGAATACAGAATATCTTTCCACTTATTTAGGTCTTCTTTTCACAATTTTTAAAAAAAGTTTTCTATGTTTTAAGTCTTTTATATCTTTGGTTAAATTTATTCCTAGATATATGATTCTTTAAGTTGTTATTATAATTGGAATTTTTTTCTTGATTTCCTCTTCAGATTGTTCATTACTAGTGCATAGCAACACTACAGATTTTTGGGTGTATTGAGTTAAATAGCTAGCTAAATAATTTTAGTAAAGCAACTAAAACATACATGTCAAATATTCAAGAGGTGCATTTTTTTCTCACCATTTTCTGTCAATTTGCAAGGATTTCAAAAATCATGTCCCTCTTATCATGTTCTAATCATGTCAGAATCATTTTCTTTCCTTTTGATCTTATATCCCACCATTTTGCTGAGTTATTAGCTCTGAGTTATTAACTCAATATTTTTAAAAATTGAAAAATCTATTTTGTGGATTTTTTCAATATTTTCTATATATAGCATCATGTCATCTACAAATAGGGAAAGTTTTACTCCTTCCTTTCCAATTTTGGATGCCTTTTATTCCTTTTTATTGACTAAGTATCTTATTTTTTTTTTTTTTTTTAAAGATTT
>JAQZBX010018313.1:0-34741 GCA_029593785.1 Cabassous unicinctus | reverse complement strand
AATTAAGAAGACACTGGATGAGCACAAAGAAATATTTGAAACCTTGAATAAAAAAAACAGAGTTTATGTGAAAGAAAATCACAATACATAAGGTTAAAATACAATGGAGACATACAACAGCAGATTTGAAATCATGGAAGAAAGAATCAATGAAGTAAAGAACAAAAGAGGTGAAACTGAAAAGAGAGAAGGGAAGACACAGAAAAGAATGGGTAAAATGAGCAGGGGCTCAGGGAGTTGAATGATAGCATGAAGTGCACCAACATGCTTGTTATGGGAGTTCCAGAAGGAGAAGAGAAGGGAAAAGGGGCAGAAAGTGTATTTGAGGAAATAATTCCCAGAAATTTCCCAACTTTCATGAAAGACATGAATATACAGATCCAGGGAAGCACAGCACACTCCAATTAGGACAAATTCAAACAGACCTACCCCAAGACATACAATATTTAGAATGCCAAAGATAAACAGAAAATTGTGAAAGCATAAAGGAAGAAGTACAACATAATCTATAACAGACATCCAATAATACTAAGTGTGGGTTCCTCTTCAGAAACTATGGAGTGAAAAGGCAGTGGTAAGTTACTAATGAAGATAATGAAAGAGAAAAACTGCCATTCAATAATTGTTTATCCAGCAAAACTGTCCTTCAAATGTGACAGTAATTTTTAAATATTCACAGATAAAAATAAACTAAGAGAGTTTGTAAAAAAGAATCCAGCTCAACAAGAAACAGAAAAAGGAATTTTGCAGTCAGAAAAGAATAAATAAGAAAGTGAGGCTTGGAGGAAAGTAAAGAAATGAAGACTATCAGAAAGTGTAAGCAAAAAGCTAAAAAAGATGGACATAAATAAGCTATGACATATGCAAGTCAAAGGATAAAATGGTTGAAGCAAATAATCCTTCTGCAATAATACCATTGAATGGTAATGGATTAGCCTCCCAAATCATAAGCTATAAGCTGAAAGAATGGATAAGAAAACATGAGCAATCCATAAGCTGTCTCTCAAATATTCACCTTAGACACAAGTGTGCAAATAAACAGAAATTGAAAGCTTTTATAAAGATATTTTACACAAATAATAATCAAAAGAGAGCTGATTTACCTATATTGGTGCTGGATAAAACAGACTTTAAATGTAAAAAATTGTGATAAGAGATGCAGAAGGCTATTATATATTAATAAAAGGGACAATCTACCAAGAAGGAGTAACAGTTACAAAAATCTATGCACCTAACGAGAGTACTCCAAAATACATGAAGCAAACTGGCCAAACTGAAAGGAGAATTGGAAATCTATATAATACTAGTTGGAGACTTCAACATGCCACTCACATCAATAAATGGAACTACTAAAAAGAGGATCAACAAAGAAACAGAGAATATGAACAATATGATAAGTGATTTTGATCTGACAGAAATATACAGAACTATGCACCACAAATCAGTGGATTATATGTTCTTCTCAAGTGTTCATGCATCATTCTCCAGGAGCGAGCATGTGTTGGGCCCCAAAACAACTCTCAATAAATTTAAGAAGATTAAAATTATACAAAACACTTACCTGAGCATAATGGAATGAAACTTTAAATTAAGAATACATAGAAAAGCGGAAGAATAAAAAATATATCAAGTTTAAACAACACAATCTTAAATAATCAGTGAGTAAAAGAAAAATTTGCAAGAGAAATTAGTAGATATCTAAAGACAAATGAAAACAAATACACAACTTATCAAAATGCATGGGATACAGTGAAGGCAGTGCTCACAGAGTAATTTATAGCACTAAAAGCCTACATTAAAAAAGAAGAAAGAGCTAAATTCAAAGACCTTACTGATCACCTGGAGGAAATAGAAAAAAAATCTGAACACCAAACCAATCCCATATCAAGCAGAAAGAAAGAAATAACAAAGGCTAATGCAGAAATAAGACAATAGAGAAAATTAAAAAAAAAAACAATATCTGATTCTTTGAGATCAGTAAAATAGACAAAACCTTAGCTAGAATAACAAAGAAAAAAGAGATGATACAAATAAATAAAATCAGTTATGAAAATGTAGACATTTCAACTGACCCCACAAAAGTAAAAAGGGTCAATAGGAGATCTTATGAGAAACTGTATGCCAACAAATTAGACAACCTAGATGAAATGGACAAATTTCTAGAAATCCATAACCTAAATTTTCTCTACAAGACATACAACAACTCAATAAACCAATCACAAATAAAGGGAATGAATCAGTAGTCAAAAATCTTTCAATAAAGAAAAGTCTCAGAACAGATGGCTTCACAACTGAATTCTACCAAACATTTAGGGAAGAATTAAGACCAATCCTGTTTAAACTCTTACAAATAAATTGAAAAGGAGGGACCATTATTACACAAGACATTTTATGAAGCCAACATCACCCTAATACCAAAGTCATATTAATCTACTACAATAAAAGAAAATTAGAGACCAATTGCTCTAATGAACATAGATGCAAAAATTCTCCACAAAATACTTGCAAACTGAATCAAGTAGCATACTAAAAAGATTATACATCACGATCAAGTGGGTTTTATTTCTGGTTTGTAAGGGTGGATCAACATAAAGGAAATTAACACAACATATCATATTAACAAATTGAAGGAAAAAAAAACACGTGATCATATTGATGCAAAAAATAATCTTCGTTTCTTTACTCTATGCCAGCCTCTCTTTCATGTGTTTTCATTTCAGCCCTCAGAACTCCCAGTATTAATTTTTGTAGGCTAGGTCTTTTGTTTAAAAACTCTCTCACTTTCCATTTATTTGTGAATATTTTAATTTCACTCTTGTTTTTGAAGGACAGTTTTGCTGGATAAAGAAATCCTGGCTGTTTTTATTTCTTCCATTATCTTATATATAGCATACCACTGCCTTTTTGTCTCCATGGTTTCTGGTGATAAATCAACATTTAATCTTTTTGGACATCCCTTGCATGTGATGAATATCTATTATCTTGCTGTTTTAAGGATTTTCTCTTTATCTTTCACATTTGACATTCTGAGTAGTATGTGTCTATTAGATTTACACTCTCTGGACTATGCGTCACTTCCTGGACATGGATATTTATGTCTTTCATAAGAGTTGGGAAATGTTCAGAAATTATTACCTCAAATACTCTATCTGTACTTTTTTCTTTCAGTTCTTCTTCTGGGACTCCCATGATGTATATGTTTTTTCATTTCATGGTGTCATTAAAATCACTGAGACTTTACTCAAATATTTCCATTCTTTTCTCTATCTGTTACTATGCCTGAAAGATTTTGATTGTCCTGTCTCTAGTTTGCTGAGTTTTTCTCTTCCTGTTCCCATCTGCTGTTGTATTTTTAATATCTTCTATTGTGCCTTTCACTCCCATAATTCCTGTTATATTTATACTTCCAAATTATTTGTTATTCTCACCCAGTGTCTTCTTAATATCCTTTATCACTTTAGCCATATTTCCTTCTTCTCCTTGAATTGATTAGGAGATTTGTTTGAACATCATTGATTTATTGTTTCAATTATGCATCTCCTCCAAAGTTTTCATCTGTTTGATTGACTGGGCTAAAACTTCCTGTTTCTTAATAAGGTTTGTAATTTTTTGCTGATGTCTAAGCATCTGATTATCTTGATGAATTTACTCTGATGGTCAGTGTTTTGCTTTTGCCTTGGATTTTATCGTTGAGCGGCTTTGTGTTAAAACTCTTCTTTTACACTTGTTTCAGCTTATTCTAGATGTCTAGAATTGCCTGTATTTGACTAAGATTTTCAAGTTGTTCTTCTTTTCTTTCCCTGAATATGTAGTACAATTTGTAAGATTTCATTATTTGTAAAATTGTTTCATGGCCTGGTGAAATTTTTCCTCAGCCATTTACAATAGTTTTCTGGAAGCCTTTTGTTCTCTCTCATGTTCTGATACTCCCCAGAATAGCATCTATTAACAGAAATTTTCAGAAAATGACAAATGGTCTACTTTCATCAAATTGCCTTTGGGGATAGTGATTTATAATCAAAGCAGTACCTTACTTAAATGCCAAATAATATGTAAAAATATCTGTTCAACACACTTTTGGTAAGTGTCCCAGCTATGTCACAATTTTTTGTACGTATTTTCTTTTTTAAATCCGTTCTGAAATATAACTTATTTTTCTTTAACTTAGTAGCAACTGGGCATGTTTTGTTTGTATTTGTTGCTATTGGTCACTTTAAACAGTATATAATTTTCCTTCATGCAATAATGTTAATCCAAACATTTGGAAAAATAATTTATTAGGTTTTCACAATATTGTGGATATATTATAATGTAAATAAAATATATTTAATATGGCATATAATTGCAAATGTATTGAATCACCCATGAACTATGATCCTTTTGGAATAGATCTCTTTTGTTTACCTCAATATAAAATATCTATGTTAATTTTATTGATAAAAAGCAAAAGCGTGATTTCAAATTTACACAATCTCAAAAGCACAACTGAGGAACCCTTACAAATCAGGATACAAGGAAAGATTAGCCTCTCTGGAGGGTGAAATCTTCATTTTTCCAAGTCTCCTGAAAGTAATATTGCATATATGTGTTTCATAGGGAATAAACCTGTGTAAAAAGAAACCAGAAGCCAAATTTTTCATCTGATTAGGTTTAAATATAAATCTCTTTCTGTGAGAAGTTACTCCATAAATTTTATTTGGGAAAAAAGAAGCAGAATCATGGATTTTGGAAAGTGTCTGAATTTTGGAAAATATATATTCCTGTTACATAAGATAAATATGATTCAACATTTATCAGGATTATCTGTACGTTTAAATTATTGATTTTCTTTTAAATGCCTAAATAAAAAATTACTTAAACAGCTGTGATATAGCTAAAGATGTTTAGCAGACTTTATTTCTGTTATATATTATAAGTTGTTATTCATAGAGAATTTAAATGTTACTGATTCTGGTTTCATTATAAGTGGTTGGTTTTAAAAATGGTAACTGATTAAATGTATGTGATACATAGGTTGTACACAATAATGGAAAATGTAATGATCCAAAAATGAACAAGAAATTTAACGAGCACAAGCACTAAGAATGAATATTAGTTGAACTAGATTTCATAGGTCAGCTAAGTTATTTATAGGGAACTGTGGGCTTGCAAAGCACTTCTGAGAAATCAGTACATGCAAACAAAACATAGTTTCACTGGAGATATTTGCTGAATTTTTTACTATAATCATTTTTTAAAATACTTATCTACTGGATATTAGAACTAGATATGCTCCTTTGAACCTTATATTATATTTTAGGCTTTTAAAAACTCACAAAGAACAATTAACCTACACATTTTGTTTTTAATCCCCATTAAAATTTTAAAGTAATTAATTTCTATATATCTCTGAGGTAATAAGGAGAATGGGAAAATACTTGAACTCTCTCTCTCTTTATGTTACACCCAAAGGTATGCATTTTTCATCACCATGTGCTCCCTAGTAGGTGTATAGTAACATTAGCCTAGGTAATCTATACAATTTCTAAGATTAAAGTAGAAAGATGCAATGTGAAGAGATGGAGGAGAGCAATGAGTCTCCCAAGGATCAATTACAAAGCATAATTTTGTTAAAGAAATTTAAAATAGCATCTGGTTCTTAGTATTTGTCTAATAACCCACACTTAGGGCAATAACTTCAACTTAAACAGTGAGTATTGTATTTGATATTTAATAAAATTCTCTGTTTTAAGGAATTTTCCCTCTTGGAAAAAATGGAGTGGATAGAGGAAACATGCATAATTAAAAAGTTATTATAGGAAAACAATTTGTATAAAATATTTTACAAACATACTAGAAATTCATGAGTATAACCTATGAAAGTAAAGGGAAATTATTATTATAGTTATTGCCTACATATAATGCCAGCCAAATTGTATACTATTTTAAATTACAAAGAGTTTATATGTAAATAAAATATTAATAAGAATAAAAATTCTTTATAGTCATTATTCCTCTATTCTATGTTATAGTCATTACCCCTCTATTCTATATTTTCCACATATAGCATTAAATAACTATGAAATGATGCCCCTTGAGATAATTATTTGTAGAACTGAAAAGATAATTAAGACTGACACTGGATTTATATATAATTTGGAATGCTTCAAGGTTATCAGAAGTTAAATAGCTGTGGTTAAAGTAGTTGTATTGAATGAGGAGATTTCAGTAAATTCTAAAATAGCATATTTTGACAGAAATTAGTCCTCCATAAAATATTGGAATTCAGGCATGATTACAGAAAAGGGTTCTTTGAGCACACGGAATATCAGGTTTGATCTTTTTCTTAGACATCATGTATGGAAACATCAAGGGAACTCTGGTACACACTGCCAGAAACAAATGGATTTGTTTATTATTGAAATAAAATCAAATTCTTTAGGACTGTGGGACAAACATGGAAAGAAAGAGCTCACATGCATACCTTAGATTAGAAATGTAATGAAAGAAAAGTGATGCATGTCTATCTGGGACCTTTTAGATAAATGATTCTCATAAAAAAAACTCATAATCATTGATTAACTTTGTTATAGGAACAGTTTCAAAATCAGCTGGACAAAGAACAGGAGATATCAGTGATCCTCCAACTCAGCTAATTTTGAGCATCTGTAATAGCTGTAAACTGGGCCAACAAATGGGATGATGCAAAGGCTCTTACAGGGCATAATTGGGATGACCATTCACTAAAAAAAAAAAAAATAGGTAAAAAGAATCACTAGACGTGTTCAGGCAGAGATTGAATAGCTATTTTATTGAAAGAATATACATTTCTCTAAATAACTGTAATCAATATGGGTCTTGATTTTTAAAAAAATAATTGGATGACTTTAATACTGTAATTTCTCTAATTCTGTGACATTATGAATCCTGAAATTTACATATAGGAACAGTTAGGAAAGAAAATGAAGAGAAATAGGCTTATTGATTTCAAATATAGTCTCTTTTTTACCAATTCTTTTATGCTGAATTCTGATGAAAAGCCATATATTGAAATAATTGTTGCATTTAATTTTGAGTTATGTGGATTGTCTCCATTTAGTTTTTAGCATATTTTATCATATTACACTTTGACTACAGGAAGACGGCAACATATTATAAGACATGGGCAATCTCACTAATTTCACAGAATTCCTCCTCCTGGATATCTCATCCTCCAGGGAGCTCCAAGTCTTGCAAGGTCTGATGTTCTTAGTGGTTTATCTGGGAACAGTGACTGGGAATCTTTTAACGCTTATTGTCATTGTAGTCAACCCACATCTATACTCTCCAAAGCATTTCTTTATTGGGAATTTATCCTTCATAGATCTTTGCTACATTTCAGTTACTTTTCCAAAAATGATTTTGAATTCTCTGATTTGCAATAAATAAATTTTTGTCCTAGCATGTGCCACTCAGACTTTGCAGGTTATCTTCTTTACATCCATAGAATAGTTCTTCCTTGTGGTGATGACCTATGATCGCTATGTTGCCATTTGCTACCCTCTACATTAAGTGCTCACCATCACCCCACATCTGTGCACACAAGTAGTTGGTGGCTTATGAACAGGTGGGCTGGTCTGTCCTGCTATTCACACAGGCATTATATTCAGGCTTCCCTTAATCCAGACCAATTTGATCAATCAATGTTTCCGTGGTGGACCTCAAATTTTGAGGAACTCATCAGATGTTCAGTTTTCAGAGTCAATAGCATGAGCAATAACAGCTTGCAATGTCTTATGTTTTGCCTCTTTGCTTAAGTTATATATTAATATATTTTCAATGGTGCTTAAGGTGCATTCTGTGGAAGACTATAACAAAGCCTTATCCACCTGTATCCCACAGTTAGCAGTTCTCATTTTGTTTGTAATTTCTTCATTGACTGCTCTTTTCTCCCACTGAAAATCAACCATCTGTTAGTAAACTTCTCATGACCATGTTCAATGTCATGGTGCCACCACTCATAAACCTGATCAACTATAGCCTGCAGAACAGATATATTAATGATGCTCTATGCAGAATGTTCCAGAGATATTTTGTGCTCCTAAAGAGGATTTTTCTTGATTATCCCTGCTAAATATTTAGTTTGGTAATATATTTTCTTTTGTTTAATTTTTGCACATGTGATAGTAAGCTACAAATTTTGCATCTTAATTTTTCAAATCCATGCTGATTTATAAATCTTGGAGTCTTCTGGAAAAGGTTTTAAATATTGACTCAAATTTTTAGTAATGTTTCAGATGGTTTTGAACTAAAAGCAAACAATGTTATCACATTGAGAAGTCCTTTAACAGGTGTCTATGCATTTGAGACACTTTCTAGGTACTGCAAACTCCCAACCTGGAAGAGAATATTAAATGTTTTGAATTAGAAAATTCACTTCAAATAGCATTTTTCATTTACCTTTATTCATGTATCTATACCAAACAATAAAGTGTTTATAATTGATATACACCTACAGAATGAGGACACCAAAAGTTTATAGCACTGAATCCATTCAAAAGCTGCTTACCGCATTCAAAATTGGACTAAACACAACTGGCCCCCATCACAGACTATCCTTCAGATGCCTTTACTCTCTCCATTTGATCTGGCTAAAATGGTGTGGGCCATGATCAGTTCAGTCAAGATTTCTACATGATGAAAGACAAGTAATTACTGAGGGGAATGTGTTGGTCAGAACAGTCTTAGTAGGGCCTGTTGTCTTTCCTTGAGACCCACAAATATCTCCTGTCCTCAGTTCCAAGTGTGTCATGCTGGCAGGATAGAATACGATTTCTTAGTGGATAAGGGGAGTGCCAGTACATTCCTTCTGCTATTGCCCCAAACATATATAATATTCATTAGAGACAGTCAGATTCTGCTGGACATGTTTTATTACATCCAGTGCACAATTGAAATTATATATATCCCTGGCAAGGAGTGAGCTATGTCCCTCCACTAGGACACAGAAACACAAAGAATTTTGTTGCACTTAAAATATCTTCCTGAAGCAGCCCCTGATTGAAAACTGCTGGTATTGGGATGTGATGTCCAATAGTGAAATTGACCATACACTGTCTCTTCTCTTTGTGAGTAAAACTTTATTCCATCCAGTGCTATGTGAGATGTCCTTCTGTTGGCATCACTGATACCTAGATTGGAGTGGGTTAAGATCTCTTTAGGTATCTCCCTTTCTGAGAGATTGGTATAGTCAGCTGGGTCACCAAAAGAGGCATGAAGTTTAGTCATCCCATGGTTGTGCCTGCTCCAACGGGGATGACTGCCTGACTGTTGAGCTTGCCTCCTTCTGGCCAGATGGACTAAAGTGGGATGTAAGCAGTGTGCCTTAATGAATTAATTCATTAAGGATGCATTAATGCCATAGTTAAGGGAAGAGATGAGGGAGTTGGGTTCAAGGAAGATTAGGGAAACTATACCATGGCTCTTGGATGACTGCATGCTCCCCTTCCATTCACCAATCCCCAGGGTGTTTCAAGGGTCACAAAGGACTCCAGAGAAGAGTTTTTGGCCCCATGCAGGGAGTTTTGCCTGATCTGGGCTGTTTGCAAGACTCAGGTTAGGCCTGTTTGCTTTCAAATAACTATCAATAGCATTGAAAAAGACGAAATTATTATAATGAAGTTTTGCGCGTTTTTTTGAAAGTGAAATAACAAAATTAAAATATAGATATTGGCAGAAGCCTGAGGAGAATCATGCAGTTTAGTTGTTGCATTTGCTCAATGAGGGGGCACTGCAGATTTAAATGTCTTGACCCATGTGTCATAGGCTATGAAAGGTAACTACTGACCATCTGTAAAAACATATTTTTACCTGCATCAAACAGAACAACTGACAGGGTAGAGATACAAACAAGCCCATGCCACTTTCAATCAATTGGACCCCTGATAAGGAGGCCTTCTAATGGAGGAACCTGGGATGAGGAATGCAGCTATATTCAAGAACAAGACTAGTAGGGGGACTTAGTCTTTGACTACAATCCCCTTCAGAGATGGCAAAGCACTGCCTGGGCAAAAAGTCTGGTGTGCTGAGGGCAGCTGTCCCTTATGTGCCAATCAGGTAAAAGTTTTGTAATTGCCTCTGGTCAGTCCCCCCAAACACACACACACACACACACACACACACACACACACACACTCACAAACAGTGATTTAACCAGAAGCTGAACTCCTCAGAAGGAACAGATATTGATGAAATTAGAATAAAAATATTTCAGAAATCAGGGACAAATATAATGGAAGTTTTGACAGTAACATCAAGGAAATTAAGTCATTGAACAAAGTTTAATCCATATTTAGTAGGGAATTTTGGCTCTATATTGGTCACTGGAATAAAATATTGTTTTGCAAAACACTTTTAGAGTTAAACCCTCAATAATAAAAATTGTCCTAATGCAACCATTCCAGAACCCTAGAGATATATCTTATTTATTTCCTTTATCATTATGTTTTGTTCTACCAGGTAGAAAACCTCTTTCCCAGCAGGAAATTCAGGGTCACAGCATGTATATCTGAAATTTAATAAATAAAGGCCATACTGGACAATTATTAAAATAATCACATACCTTTTCTGCTATGACCCTCCCTGTAATGCCCTTGTAATAGAATAAAAATGTCCCAATTCATTACTGCCAGACTATGCCTTATCGTGTTCTTTGATGGATGAAATATAAGCAAAAGCAGGGAATATGTATTTCAGACCTAACTTATGTGCATAATTTTACAATATCTTTTCATTCTGCCATAAGAACTAGATACATCCCTTATACAAGATGCTCCAGTATCCTGACCCTAGAATGTGGGTAGCATATAGCAAAGGCACAGACGACCCACATGGAACATATGTAATAATTTGAAATTAAACTTTGTTGCGGTCTGCATCAAGACTTAACATTTGTTCATCACTCTACCATAATGTGATCATAGCTGACTGATACAGTATCAAATGATTTTCCAGAGATTCTAGGCCAACTTACACACATACACTAGTAATACGTAAGTACCTTCTTTGCTCCACTTCCTTACCAAAAAATGGTGATTCCATATTTTTTTATGCAATCTAGTGACTTTGTGGCAGTACCTCTATGGGGTTATACTTATTTTATTTTCCTTCAGTATGAGTGGTGAAGGATATATTGTTAGGTGTAAAATAGTGCTTCTTCAAAACACTTTCTTCTCATTATGTGATATTTAAATTTATTGGATTTATGGTGTGGATTTTCATGCTTTTGTGTGAGATGCAACAAAAAAATTCTTAATCTTAATGCAGTCAAATTCACAACAAACTTTCCATTGTATATGTTTTTACATATTTTTCCCTTGTCCTCCATCAACTCCTACTTCTCCTACTTCTGTGTAATTCATTCCCAATTTAAGGGTCTGAACATTTCAAAATATTATATTTGATTTTTTAAATTATTTAATCCACTTAGAGTTGATTTTGGGTAGATTAGGAAATATGAATATAAATTGATTTTTCAAATATTTTTTTCTTATTGTCCTGACATCATTTACTGAAATATGCATACTGTTCCCATCCTTAACAGTGCAGACACTTTAATTAGTTGATTAATCTTTTATTTTCTCTTGATTCTGTTTACTAGTCTTCTTTTGTCCACATGGCATAATATTTAATTACTAAAATTTTAAAGCATAATTTAATATTTAATGAAAAATTTTGTCTTTATTCCATAGAATTGTTTAGATTATTTGCTTTCAAATGATTTTTTCAGGAATAGTTGTCAAATAATAAAAAAAAGATTTGGTAGAGATTTCTTGGAAGATAGAGTATTAGAAAGTTATTTACAAAGCTCACTTCTCTTCCAGAAAAATAGCTAGAGGACCATCAGAAACTGTTCAGAAAAACATTCTAGGGCTTGTGTGATAAGAGGAGGCCTGAGGAGAATGCAAAAGAGAGAGTGGTGAGGATCTTTGAGTAACTTGAGTTCCTGCTGCTGCTAGTGCCCAAGCCCCATTCTTGGAGAGGTCAGTTTAGGGTACCTGGCAAGTGGTTAAGGACTGAGAGGGACTACCTACTTATGACACAGTTCTTGGCTGGCAAATTTGGTCAGCTGAGTCCCACAGTTTCCACCCTTTCCAGCAGGGTGGGGCTTTGTCATTGTTCCCACCTGGGAACCAGCAGAGAGCTAAAGAGAGCATGCTTTCTTAAACACACTACTTAATGACCAGGACTGGCTACCATTGGCTTGAATATACAAAACTATCCTTAAAAAGAAGAACACAGTCAGAGGGCTCAAACTTCCATACCTTGAAGCATATTACAAAGATACAGTTGTCAAAACAGCATGGTATTGGCATAATAATAGATACATTGATTGATAGAATTGAATTGAGAGTTCAGAAAGATACCTTCACCTTTTTATCAGCTGATTTTTGACAATTCTACCAAGTCAACTTTACTGGGGGAGAACAGTCTCTTCAACAAATGGTGCTGGGAAAACTGGATATCTATAGCCAAAAGAGTCAATGAGGACCTCCATCTCACACCCTATTCCAAAATAAACTCAAAATGGATCAAAGACCTAAGAAAAAAACAGGACAATAAAACTCCTAGAAGATAATGTAGGAAAGCATCTTCATAATTTAGTGCTAGGAGTTGCGTTCTTAGACCTTACACCCAAAGCATGAATAGTAAAAGAAAAAAATAGATAAATGGGGCTTACTCAAAATTAAACACTTTTGCACATCATAGGACTTTGTCAGGTGGGTCAAGTTGGCCTATACAATGGGAGAAAATCTTTGGAAGTTATATACAAAAAAGGTTTGATATACATGGTATATAAAGAGATCCTACAACTCAAACATAAAGAGACAAATGAAAGGATTAATTAATGGGCAAAAAAACTTGAATAGACATTATTTCAAAGAGGAAACAGAAATGGTCTAAAAACCCTTGTACAAATGTTCAACATCACTAGCTATCAGGCAAATTCAAATCAAAACTACGATGAAATAATACTCACACTTTATTTGAATCACCACTATTTAAAAAAATACAAGTGTTGGAAAGGATGTGGGGCCATAGGAAATCTTACTCACTGCTGGTGAGAATGTAGAATGGCACAGCCACTGTAAAAGACGTTTTTGGCAGTTCCTATGGAAGTTAAATATAAGCATGACAAGTGATCTTGCAATATGAATATTAGGCATATACCTTGAAAAACTGAGAACAGGGACCCAAACAGATATCTGCACAGTGATTTTCAAAATGACATTATTCAAAATTGTGAAAAGATGGAAACAACCCAGGTGTCCAACAATCGATGACTGGACACACAAAATGTGGTATGTCCAAACAATAGAATATTATACAATAATAATATTCCATTGCATGTATAAGAATGTACATACAATGGAATATAATTCAGAAGTAAGAAACAAAGTTGTGAAGCATATGATAACATGGACAAACCTTGAGTACATAATGTTGAATGAAGTACGACTGAGAGAAAAGGACAAATATTGTATGATTTCACTATTATGAACTAATTATAATGAGCAAACTCATCGAGTTAACTAGAATTAGGTCACCAGAGTATAGAATGTAAAGCTGATGATTAATCAGTGCAGAATTGTTAAAAAACGTTGTTTATAGATGTTTGGAAATGGATAGAAATGAAAGCATATTATAGTGTTTGTAATTAGCAGCACTAGTACATGAGCATAATAGTTGTTGAAAGAGAAAGACTAAGGTCCTGTATATCACAAGTAGGAAAGCTAAAAATGAGACATGGAACTCTAGTGTAGAGAACCTACTTGTGGACAATGAGATTGGGTAATAGTGAATATATAAGAATATTTAACTCTGAATTAGAACAAATTTATGTTAATATTATAGGATATAAATAAGAGGATGAAATTTGAGCAAAAATACAACCAAAGCAAACTATGGACTGTAGGGAATAGTAATATATTAAAATTCTTCCATCAAATGTAAAAAAAGGAAATATGCTAAGTGAAACAAACCAGACACAAAGTATTGCATATTGTTTGAATACATTTACACAAATATAAATACAAATAAATGTATAGAAAATGAAATAGATTAGAGGTTATGTATTGCAGGTGTACTGCAGGGGGGAAGGCTAGAGGGATTGAGAAGTGGCTATTAAGGGGTAGGGTTTTTTTACAGAATAATGAAAATAATATAGATTGCAATGATGAATGCATGTCTGTAATTACAATGACACTTATTGTACACTTTAGATTGATTATGTAGTTTATTAATATATTTCAATATAATTTATTTATTAAAGAAAGATTTGCTGAGATTTATATCATTTTATAACTTTATAAATTGATAAAATTTACACCTTTACAATAATGAGTCTTCCAAGAAATGAATGTGGTCAATCTCTCAATTAATATAATACTTTTTTTTTATTCTGGGCAAATATCAAAGTTTTCACAATACAAACCTATATTTGTAAAATGATATATAAATATATATGCATATATATGCACTTGCTTACATAAATGTTATTTTTTATATATATTTTTAAAGATGTTTAGATTACACAAATACCATACAAAAACCACAGGGATAGCCATGTTCCCCACCGCCCACACCTTCCACAACATCCCACATAAGCATCTTTCATTAGTGTGGCACATCACCTGCAATGGATATACACATCCTGAGGCTTTGCCACTAAGCATACACCACAGTTCACATCGTAGACCACACTCTCCCACACAGTTCTGCATGGTATATGCTGATGTAAAATGGCCTATATCCATTGCCGCAATGTCACTCAGGGCAAACCTCAAGTCCTGAAGAAGCCCCAGTATTACAACTGCCCTTCCCCTCCCTGCCCCGATAGCATCTAGGGGCCACTGGCTCCACCTCACTGTTATAATTTCTTCCATTGCTTGAATCACAATATGTCTACAACAGAATACCATTAAGTCCACTTTAGTCCATAGATCATCCCCAAATCCTGAGGGGACTGAAATGGTGATGTCCACTCCACCTCCAAGTGAGAGTGGGTTTATATTCCATGGATACGGTGGAAGGGATTATCTTGCCTTCAGCTGCAGGCTCTCTCCAATCCCTGAGATGTCCATTTTCCATCATTGTCTCCTCACCAGTTGACTTGGGTGAGTCCATTGAGCTGTAGAGTAGGAGTTGCAGCTCCACCGAGATTCCAGGCACAGCTGGCACATAGGCAGGCCAGAGGCTCCAGTCTCTGGAAGTACACATACAAACTCTAGCCTCAAATATAGGTTTGAAAAGAAGGAGCTGATGGACCATGGGCAGGGAGGACTTCTTTGAGTCCAACTCTGTCACTCAGGAGCACAGATTCCAAAGTAGACCCCACTGATAAGGCATCAATCTCTGGGACTATCCCCCCTTATATAGGACCTGATTATCTCCAGAGCCCTCAGTAGCCTCTCTGTGTGGGATGACATCCACTTTGGTATTCCATGAGATCCTACTGAGATGTGCATAACCGTTGCCATTGGGATGACCTCCCGACTCTCTTTGAAGTCTCTTAGCCATATGAACTCATTTGTCTTTACCTTTTCCCCCTTTTATTCAAGGTCTTTTTCCAGTCATGTTGGCAGTTGTCACTTGGTATTATTCCCTCGTTCCCAAGGAGGCTCATCCCCGGGATTCATGTCCCATGTAGGCAGGAAGGTAATGCATTCACATGCTGAGTTTGGCTTTGAGAGAGGCCACATTTGAGCAACAAGGAGGCTCTCAGGTGGCAACCATTAGGTACCCCATGACAGTATGCCAAGTTTCAATTACAAGAGCAAAGACTCATAAGGCTAGTCATCAATAACAAGAAACCATCAGTAGGCCATCCTCTTTGGCCAGACACTGCACCTGCACTCTGGGGACTTTTGCTACTCCCTGGGAGAATGTGGCAGAGCTCTCCAGGCTGGGAATTCAGTATTTCCTCATTTACCGAGTGATTGTCTACTCACCATGATCATGGCCCATCCCTTGATCATTTGAACAATTTTATATATCTTTCATGTATATTCAGATGAACTTACTCCCATGAATCCCCCATCCCAGACACCACCCACCAATGATCCTCTGCAGCCCCCATTGTAACCCTTCTGTGATCTAAATCTTCCTTGAAGATGAAGCCCATATAATAACCAAATACAATTAATAGGAGGATGGAATAATAATGATAAGCTTAAATGCAAGAGATAAAATACAATGAAACTCAGAAAAAAAAAACTAAAAATAAAAAATAATTAACCGATTGGGACATTCAAAAAAATGGGAAAAAAACAAAAAAATATATTATTAATATTTTGTAATTTAAAATTTTTTTTCCTTTTATTACTGCATTATCAGATGTCCATTGTGTACCATGACACCTTCCTCCTCTCATTCCCCAGTGTCTCCCAAATTTTCATTTAATCTTCAAAGAAGTTTTAGGTCACAACAAAGTCACACATGGAATACTAGAGATTCCCACAAACCCAAACTCCCTCCCAATTCCCCACCCCATATTAAAACCATATGGTTTTTTGTGGATGGTAGCATTGTTATAACTGTTATACAGATAGTGAATCATAGCTACTAAACATTTTCAATGGTTTACAGTATAGTTGACAATTTAGATGGTACAGTTTAATAATTTTTTATGATATTTAAAATGTCTTGTGTCCATTACTTTAAGGTAATGAAAAACATTTCCCATGACCACTAAATACCCTGTTTCATCTTTTCTGTCCGTTCCTCCCCATCCCCCTGGGGCATATGACACTCCCTTGTCTTGATTCATGGGATGACAAGATTCATAGTTACATGCCCTGGGTATTCTGACCTGCACTACCTAATCTACCCACCTGTTAAACCTGCACCACCAAACCCAGTAATATCACTAACCACCTGTCCTATCCTTCAATATGCAACTATACGCTATCATTTTACCATAGAATATGTCCATATGGGTGATGGCTCAAAACCTACTCTTCTGCTTTTCTCCCTTGTTAACCTTTCTTTCAGACAATGGTTCTAAGAGACTGCTCATTTTCCTCAATTCAAATCAGTGAGGTCATATACTGTTCATCTTTCAATGCCTGGCTTGCTTCACTCAACATAAGTTCTTCAATATTCATCCTTGTTATTCCATGTGTTAGCACTTTATTCCTTCTAACAGTTGAGTAATATTCCATTGTATGTATGTACCACAGTTTGCTTATCCATTCATCTGCTGATGGGCATTGGCGCTGATTCCAACTTTTGGCAATTGTGAACAATGTGGCTATGAACATTGGTGTGCATATAGCTGTTTGTGTCTTTGCTTTCAATTCTTTGGGTATATACCCAGCAGTGGAATCACTGGATCATACAGAAGATCTATTATTAGTTTTCTGAGGAATCGCCAGACTGTCCTCCACAGTGACTGGACCATTCCACAATCCCACCAGCAGTGGATGAGGGTTCCCATTCCTCCGCATCCTCTCCAACACTTATATTCTGCTGTTTTTTTAATAGCTGCAATTCTGGTGGGTGTAAGACAGTATCTCATAGTGGTTTTGTTTTGCATTTCCCTAATAGCTAGTGATGTTGAGCGTTTTTTCATGTGCTTTTTAGCCATTTGTATTTCTTGATTGAATAAGTGTCTTTCCAGGTCACTCACCCATTTTTTAAATGGGTTTTTTGTCTTTTTATTTTCGAGGTGTAGGATTTCTTTATATATGCAGGGTATTAGGATCCTATCAGACATATGGTTGCCAAATATTTTCTCCCATTGAGTAGGCTGCCTGTTTGTTTTCTTAATAACATCCTTTGAGGTGCAGAAGTTTTTAATTTTGAGGAGATCCAATTTATCTATTTTTTCTCTTGCTGCTTGTGCTTTGGGTGTGAAGTTCATGAAACTATTTTCTATTACAAGGTCCTGTAGATGCTTCCCTACATTATCTTCCAAGGTCTTTATGGTTTTGGCTCTTATATTTAGATCTTTGATCCATTTTGAGTTGATTTTTGTATAAGGTGTGAGATGGTATTCCTCTCTCATTCTTTTGGATACAGATATCCAGTTCTCCAAGCACCACTTGTTAAAGAGGCCATTCTCTCCCAACTGAGTTGACTTGGTGGCTTTGTCAAATATCAGATGACTGTATTTGCAAGGACCTATATCAGAACTCTCAATTCGGTTCCATTGGTCAGTAGGTCTATCCTTGTGCCAATACCAAGCAGTTTTGATCACTGTAGCTTTGTAGTATATTTTAAAGTCAGGTAATGTGATATCTCCAACATCATTTTTCTTTTTCAATACCTCTTTGGCTATTCGGGTCCTCTTACTTTTCCAAATATATTTTGTTGTTATGTAGTTTATTAATATATTACTTTTTTTCATATTTAGGTAATCTAAGGACCTTTAATATATTTCAATATAATTGATTTATTAAAAAAAAGATTGGCTGAGGTTTATATCATTTTATAACTTTATAAATTAATAAAATTTACACATTTACAATATTGAGTTTCCCAAGAAATGAATGTGGTCAATCTCTCAATTAATATAATTCTTTTTTAATAACTCCCAATGAAATTTACTATTTTCTCCATGAGGTCATGTATAACTCTGGTATGTATCTATTATGTATATGTTTCATGCTATTGTCAATGGTTTAATCTTCCATTATTTATTTTTTGTTTATAGATTTAGGTATTTTCTATTCCTTTGTTGACTTTTAATGTCCAATTATCTTTCAAAACTATTCAACTAATATCTTAAAATATTTGTGCAAACTCTTTATCTTTCTCATTTCCAGTTATTCGGCTGCTTATGCAAGTGTCTTCTTTGTTTTCCAATTCTTATATATTTATTTTCTTTGTCATGCCTCAACATACTACCTAATAAAAGTGGTGAGAGCAGCCTGCATTTTTCTTGTTCCCTCTAAAAGGATGCTTCCCTCATGGATATTTTAAGTTCTCTTATGTTTTACCTAGGATAGTTTCCTTTTATTAGTTAACTTTTCTCAAAGTAAGGATTTTCCCTTCTAAACATTTCATAAATTTTCATCATAAGGATTTTACTGAAATATAAATCTTTTCTTTAAATAAGTCATGATGATGGATGTTTCAACTTTAAGCTTTGTGGTTGGCATGAATTACAATATTTCATTTTCTAATTTTAAGTGATATACATTTCTGAGATTAGTACAGCTTGATCATGATATTCTGTATTTTGTATACACCATTGTGATGTTTTGTACAATTTTTACACAAACATTAATTTCTTTTGGAAAACCTACTGAAAATATCCTCATCTATCAAGTTTCATTTTTCCTACAATCTTCTTCTCACAGTCTCCTTTCTTCTTTTTCTAATTTTGACTCTTACATGATTTGTCTTCTGTACATCTCTCATGCTAATTCCTACTTCATTGTTACAAAGTGGAAATCTCATAGTGCCTTCATTCATAGAGTACCCTAAGTAAGTACAAGTGGGCAGTTAACAGCTAAGAATTTAAATATTTTCCTGATTCATAACTCTTATTTAGCATTGTTTTATCTTCTGTGCCTGAAGAATTATGGTTAATCACATGGTTTGTTTTTAATATTCTGTATTTTCTTTCAAATGAAGGAAGATGCTTTTCCTAAAAATATAATATAAATATTTACTTGTAATATTCGTCCCTTAATTTTCTCTGTTTTCCTTATTCTTTCCAGATATTGGCACTGTTAATTCATTCCTCCTTGTTATGTCTCTCTTTTCCTCTTTATTACAAATATTCACATTTTATTTATTGTCTTTCTGTAAATTTTCTTCACAATAATTTCCTCTACTCTATTTGATATATTTCAACCACCATATTTATAAACAATAAGATATGTAAAGTCTCTTTATTGCTCATGCTTTCAACTTAAATTCTAAGAGGTCATTACTTAACACACATTCCCTAAATGTTTCCTCATATTTTCTTCTAGGAGTTTTATAGTTTTAGTTCTTATATTTTACTTTTGATCCATTTTCAGTTAATTTTTAGATATGGTGTGAGCTGGGGAAACACTTGCATTTGCTTACATGTGGATTCCATTCCAGTCTTCCCAGAATAATTTGTTGAAGAATCTGTTCTTCCCACTTTGAGTGGAATTTTCCAGATGAATACTAATTGATGTTACAAAATTTTTCAAGGTTAAAACACATTCAAATTGTTAAATAAATCAATAGATGTAAATCTAATAAGATAGGAAATCTTCTTTAACAATGTTTCAGATTAAAAATTGGAACTATTGTTTAAGACCCATTCCTTTTTCTTATCATATACTGTGTAAGGTCATATTTTCTTCACATGCTTCAAATAAAAACATAAAAGAACATAATAAAAAAAAGTAGTTATGAAAATTCAGTTTTCTTAAATTTCTAAATGAGATTTCAAATACTGAAAGCATTTCTCTCATTTCAATAATTTTATTTTGGTTTTGTGAAATAATGTATATTAATATGCATTATTTCATTAAAATAATGGATTTATTACTGTTAAATTATATATGTAGTTGTATATAGTCTTAATTTCTAATTTTGTGATTTTCAATAGATATAACATTCAGAGTTATGTTATTTGGGGTTTTCAATAATTATTTAAATTTAAAGTGCAATGTGATCCTGAAACCACAATGGTGAGAAAAGAGGATTAATGTAAATTTAATTGTTAGGTTCTGCAATATATCAAGGAATCTCAGGTAGTGTACCTTTGTACAGATTGTGTCTACTATTCCTCACTTTTGAGTGCTAAATTTCCATAAAACAATAAAAAATATGGCAATAGTAGATTCCTTGCTATCATTTTCCATTATACTCTTCTCCAGATGCAAATCTGGTCAATGCCTCAGTGTATTTTGATTCATTTTGAAATACTCTTGCATAGCAGGAGATTTTGCAGCCTATATCAGGCTGAGAAAATCTTCATACTTTTATTTTAAGTCAAAGGGGATTCTGCTTTCATAGATTTGAATTCTTTTCTCTACTCACCAAATGTTCACTGCCAATTTATATAAATATATTGATAATCTGTGGGTATATATGGAAACTTAGTTTTGATCTTCATTTCCAAGATTTTTCCTGGAGTTTCTTAATATCTCCCATATTCTGATACCCTCTGAATTGACATCTGCTAACAGGAATTTTCAGAAAATTACACATGGATAATTCAGAATTGCTTTTGGACATAGTAACTTAAAATAAAAGGGGGACCTTTCATTATTGTCATATACTATGTAAAAATATCTCTTCAACACATTGTGATGAATCCAAGATTTTGCCACAACCAATTATACTTGCTTTCATTTTAAAATACATTCTTATACATACCCTATTTCTCTTTAATTTAGTACTTACTGTGTGTACTTGATGAGTTGACATCTATTTAGGTGTCTCTCTCTTTCTGAGAGATTGGTGTAATTAAAGGGATCACCAAAAAATGCACACCATAGCATGGTTTGATAAGGGATTATCAGTTCCCAGGGTGATTCCAGCTCCCATGGGAGTGATTGGGTTACTGAGGAACTACCTTATCTCTGGTTACATGGGTCAGGTGAGAGGTAAACAGCTTCTCTCTTAACAGGGATGTATTAATGCCTTACATAAAGGAGGAAATGAGGTAGATGGGTTCTAGTAAGAGTAGGAAAACTAAACTTGGTTCCAGGAAGGTGCACACTGCCCTGCCACTCACTGACCCCGATGGTGTCTCAAGGGTCACAAAGCACTCCAGATGACAGTATTGGGCCCCCATGCAGAGAATTCTGCCAGGTCTAGGCTGTTTGATAACCCCAGTATAGACCTGAAACCAACTTCTGATGGTACTGTTAAAATCCAAACGATTATAATGAGGTATTTTGCTGATAACAAAATACAGAATTTAAAAGATAGATATTGGCAGAAGCCAGGGGAGGATCACAAAATTTGGTTAGCACATGTGTTCAATGAAGGAGCATTGCAGACTCAAATGTCTGAGGACCAGTGGTGCAGTCTGTAAGTTAATTATTTACCCTCTGCTACAAGACATTTTTGCCTGCAACAAACAGGACATCTAACATGATGGGGAAAAATCAAATACATGCCACTTTCAGTCTGATTTGCTGGGTGTATGAGAGTTATATTCAAAACTGACAGAGACTTTCCCCAAATATAAAATCTGTTCAAGATCTATAGCCATCCTGAGGGTAAAGGTGATTGACAATTGGTTGTATGATCCCACACTGGGGCAGGATGCGTATGGGGATGATCCTGTCTAGAACAGCATTAGAGGTGTTTATAACAGAGGATCTCTCCAACTGAAGGACAATCTGTTCCTTTTGTTGCCCCATGGATGATGATGGGGAAAGAGTAAGAAAGCTCCACCATAATGTCCTGCTCTGGGGTAGAAATAACAAGGAAGTGTCAATCTTCTTCACTGAGGCAGGCCATCTGGGACAGGACCCAGGAGCTAAGCAATGAGAAGCATCTCCCCTGGAAGTCCATAGGGGAAACACAAAGAGCAGCCAGGTTAGATCAAAGAGGGGATAGGGCCCACCTGCGGAGCAATGTTTTAATTAATTAATTAATTATGTATTTATTTATTTTAAAGAAACTTTAGATTACATAAATGTTACATAAAAAATATAGGGGATTCCCATATGCTTCACCCCTACCCCTCTCACACTTTCCCTTATAAACAACATCTTTCATTTGTGTAGTACATTTGTTACAATTTTGGTTACAAAATGAGATAAATAGAGCAGAAAGTAATGGACATCTATGGAAGAACACTATCGACACTGCTGGTCAAAAAGGAGCTCCCTAAGTTGCGGTTTTAAGTCCTAGGGAGAACCATAAAGGAGCAGGAAGAAGAAGGCTCATAGGACTGGAAAAATTTAGAATCCCACACTCCCACTATCTACCCATCCTGAGGTTCTGAACATTGTCAGGAAGGAAGGAAAACATCAGTTAATAAATCCTCTTTGGTCCCCGACCATGACAAAGAGGAAGACAATTCCAACTCTGTGTATGATGTGTCATATAAGGACAATAACGCCTGCGCCTATACCTTGATCTGACTACCTGTAAAATAAATGTCTAAAGGTGGGGACAAGGTCCCTGGATCCCTTCCAAGGATATGAGGCCCTATGTTCCCGGTCAGCTAAATGGGAAAATGTAGGGCTCCAGACCATTAGGAGACTAATAGAATTGCCCAAGTTACATTAATCTTGGTGCCCTAGTAGGGTCATGGGCAAAGGAGAGGGATTTGGGACTTTAAGTGGATTCAGTGATCCATGATAGACATTTGAACATATGCTTATGGGTAAGGACTTTGGGAACATTTCAGGAGCCAGTGATATTGATTCTGACTGCTGAGTGCAAAAATACTGACATTTTGGCTACCTGCTTCTTGGATGACCACAATCACATAAGGGTGTAAGTCCCTTTACAAAGAGGAATTTGAGCCATAGGCACTGTAGGTGTGTCCACTGCTGCCCACCACCACAGTTCTCACTGCCCTGCAGTATTATGCAACAAAAACAGTACTGCTACCCAGGTGGAGAATAAAGGCCTTACTTTGTTGTTTGAGACTTAGTGTAGGAAGGAGTGTCAAGAATCGTCCTGCTGCAGTTAAAAGCCCATTTTGCCCTATATTAAAGGTCTCAGGAATCTGGTAATTGTCAGTCATCCTTTGCCTCTGTAGTAATTGATATCACTGCTTTCACTGAGCCAGAGGTAGCCACACAGGCAAGGCTGATAATGCCCTGGCTAAGACGTTTTTGTTCAGCCCTCTGTAGGTTAGGGCCAAGTTCAATTTACATTCAGGTGCAGCAGACTGATACATATGTAGGGATACCCACTGAGATATATTGAGTCCCTGGCAATTTGTCCTCAAGGAGCAGGGTTAGATTACAACAAGTCCAATTACTCTAAAGGTACTTGCCATCCACTATATTGATGACACCCTCATTACAGGACCTACTAAAAATTTAGGTTAGTTACCCGTACAAAACTCATAAATATTATAACATCTACAGACTGAGCAATCCACTCTGGAGAGGTGAGCCACTTGCCGAACAGGTAGAGTGTTGTTCTGGTTTGTCTTTTGTGCACCCCAGAAAATTATGTACTTTTTAAAAATATATTTTTATTACAAAGTTGTGAAATTACAAAACAATCATGCACAAGTGTAGAATTCCTATAAAACAATTTTCACCAACTCACCACAGTGCTGTGGAACACTAGTTATAGGTTACAAGATATTATATTCAGACTTTTAACACCAACCATGGCCCGTAGCATATATTTGGCATATTTTTTCTATACTCCCCTATTATTAACATAGTATATCTTTGGCATTGATGCAAGAATATTAAAGTATTGCTGTTAACTATAGTTCATAGATTACATTAATTGTATTTTCTACATTTAAACAACCCTAAAATTTTGATGTACATCCATTCTAGTTCACAGAAGGACACACTTGCATTTGTACTATTACCCACAATTCTCATACACCTCTGGGTTCACAATGTTATTCAGTCCCTAGATTATTCTCTATCTTTCTTTTAAATGACATTTACATCCCTACACTAAAGTTTTCAGGCACAATCCCATTTATAAACCTGCTGCTCCTCACTATAGTGTGTAACCTTCAAATCTATCCATTTCCACATATATACAGTAAAGTTAATTAAAACTTCTACATGCATCAAGTATCAGCACCTCTTCATAGCCCTCTTCTTACCTCCTAATAACCTGTACTCTAGGTTTTAGCTCCAAGAATTTATTCATCATATTTAGTTTTTATTAGTGAAACCATGCAATATATGTCGTATTGTGTCTGGCCTATTTCACTTAGCATAAAGTCTTCAAGATTCATCCATATTATCATGTGTGTTCCAATTTCTTTTCTTCTTACTGTGACATAGTATTCCATTGCATGTGTATACCACATTTTGTTTATCAATTCCATTGTTAATGGACACTTGGGTTGTTTCCATTTTTTGGCAATTGTGAATAATGCCAGTACAAACACTGGGGTGTAGATATCTCTTCATCTCATAGTTTTCAGTTCTTCTGAATATATTACTAGTAAAGGAATTGCTGGATCATATGGCAGTTCTATATTTAGCTTTCTGAGGAACTGTCAAACTGTTTTCCACAGAGGATGTACCATTTTACAATCCCACCAACAGTGAAGAAGTGTTTCTATTTTGCCACATCCTCTCCAGCACTTACTGTTTTCTGTTATTTTAATAATGGCCATTCCATGAGATGATATCTCACTGTCGTTTTGTTTTGCATTTCCCTAAGAGCTAGTGATATTTAATGTTTTTACATGTGATTTTAGACCATTTGTATTTCCTCTTAAGAGAAATGTCTGTTTAAGTCATTTGCCCATTTTTTTAATTGGATTGCTTGCTCTTTTAGTGTTGAGTTGTATGATCTGTTTATACTGAATGAAAATCAAACCCTTATAGAGATATGTGGTTTCCAAATATTTTCTCCCATTGAATTGACTGTCTTATCACCTTGACAAGATTATTTGAATCACAAAAGTCTTTAATTTTAAGGAGATCCCATTTATCCATGTCTTTTTTTTTCATTGTGATTTCAGGGTAAGTTTTAAGAATGTACCACATACCACCAAGTCTAGAAGAGGTTTTCCTACATTTTCTTCTAGCAGCTTTATGGTTCTAGCTTTAATATTTAGGTCTCTCATCCATTTTGAGTAAATTTCTGTATAAGGTATGAGATAGGGGTCCTCTTTCTTTATTTTGATATGGATATCCAGTTCTCCCAACATCATTTGTTGAATAAACAATTCTACCCTAGCTGGATGGTTTTGACAGTCTTGTCAAAAATTAGTTGACCATAGAAATAGGGGTCTCTTTTCTGAATGCTCAATTCGCTTCCATTGGTCTATGTTTTTAACTTTATGCCAGTACCAAGCTGTTTTTGGTTTTTAATCAATGTAGGTAAGTAATATGATTTGAAGTCCAGAAGTGAAATTTCTCTGAATTTGCTTTTCTTATTGGAATGTTTCTGGGTGTTTGGGGTCACTTACCCTTCCAAATAAACTTGATAAAGCTGTTTTCCATTACTTTTTAAAAATGCTGGTGGAATTTTTATTGGGAGTGCACTGAATCTGTATATCAATTTGGGTAGAGTTGTCATCTTATTGATACTTAGATCCATGAGCATGGAATGAGCTTCCAATTGTTTTGGTCCTTTTAAAAAAATTTCTTTTAGCTATGCATTGTAGTTTTCTGAATACAATTGCTTTACATCCTTGGTTAAGTAATGTCCTAAATATTTGTTTCTTTTAATCACTATTGTAAATGAAATTTTTTTTCCTGACTTTCTCTTCAGTTTGTGCATTAGTAGTGTATAGACACATCACTGAAGTTGGCATATTAATCTTGTATCCTGAAACTCTACTGAGACCGTTTATTATCTCTTGCAGCTTTGTTGTAGATATTTCAAGACTTTCTAGATATGGGATCATAGCATCTGTGAATAGCAAAAGTTTTACTTCTTTCTTGCTGTTTTGGATGCCTTTTATGTCCCTTGCCAGATTGCTTTCCCTAAAACCTCTTGCATTATATGTATTAAACAACCGTGGTGCCAGTGGGCATTTTTTCTTGTCACTGATCTTAACGGGGCAGATTTCAATCTTTCACCATTGAGTACAATGTTAGCTGTTGGTTTTTAAAATACGGCTTTTATCGTGTTGAGAAAATTTTCTTCAATTCTTATATTTTATAGCATTTTTATTCAGGAACGGATGCTGTATTTTGTCAAATACCTTTTCTGCATCAATCATTAAGATTGTATGACTTTCCTTCTTTGACATATTAATGTGGTGTATTATAATGATTGATTTTCTTGTGTTGAACCACCATAGTATGCCTGATATAAAATCTACTGAATTATGATTAATAATTATTTTAATGTGTTTTTGCATTCGATTCGCAAGTATTTTATTGAGGATTTTTTCATACATATTCATTAGTGAAATGGGTCTGTAATTTTCTTTTTTTTTTTGGAATGTCTTTACCTGGATTTGGTATTAGGGTGATATTGCCTTCATAGAATGAGTTTGGTAATGTTCCTTCTTGTACAATCTTTTGGAAGAGCTTGAGTAAGATTGGTATTAAAGCTTTGAATGATTGATAGAACTTATATTTGTAAGCATCTTGTCCTGGGCTTTTCATTTAGGAGAGTTATTTCATGACTATTTCAATCTCTTTACTTGTAATTGTTTTGTTGAGGTTTCCTATTGCTTCTAGGGTCTCTGTAGGCTGTTTTTATGTTCCTAGGAATTTTTTCCATTTAATCTACATTGTCTAGTTTGTTGGTGTATAATTGCTCATAGTATCCTCTTATGATCTCTTATTTCTGTGAGGTAGTAATGTCCCTGTTTTCATTTTTTATTGTATTTCTTTGCATCTTCTCTCTTTATTTCTTTGTCAGTCTAGTTAAGGTTTTGTTGGTTTTGTTAGTCTCAAATAATCAATTTTTGTCTATTTTTTAATTCTTTTGTTGTCCTTAATTTCATTTATTTTTGCTCTGATCTTTGTTTTTTCATTCCATTTATTTGCTTTGGGAATAGTTTGCTGTTCTTTTTCTAGTTCCTCCAGCTGTGTAGTTAATGTCATTGATTTTAGCTCTTTCTTCTTTTTTAATGTATTTTTTGAGGGCTATAAATTTCCCTCTCAGCACAATGTGCACTGAGTCCCATAGGTTCTGATATGTTGTGTAATTGTTTTCATTCATCCTGAGATATTGAGATTTCTCTTGCATGTTCTTCTTTGACCCAGTGATTATTTAAGAGTGTTTTTTAATCTCCATATATTTCTGAATTTTCCCTTTTTCTGCCTCTTCTTGATTTCCAACTTTATCCCATTATGAGAAAGTGCTTTGTATAATTTCAATCATGTTGAATTTATTCAGATCAGTTTTCTGAACAAACATATGGAGTATCCTGGAACAAGCCCATACACACTTGTGAATATCCAGCTGTTTTTGTATGCTATGTTCTGTATATGTCTATTAGATTTAGTCAATTTATCATACTATTCAAACTCTCTGTTTCTTTATTGATCCTCTGCTCAGATATACTGTTCAATGATGAGAGTGGTGTATTGAAGTCTCCAATTATTATTTTAGAGATATCTATTTCTCCCTTCAGTTTTGCCAGGGTTTGCCTCATGTATCTTGGGGCACCCTGTTTAGATGCATATACATTAATGATTGTTCTTTCTTTTTTGTGTGTGAATTGCCCCTTTTATTAATATATAATGTCCTTCTAGTAACAGTTTTGTTTTCAAAGTTTATTTCCTCTCATATAAGTATAATTACTTCAGTTTTATTTTGGTCAGTGCATATGTGGAATATTATTTTCCAGGTTTTCACTCTCAATCTATTGGCATTCTTGTGTCTAAGGTGAGTCTCTGGTCAACAGAATAAAGATGGATCATATTTTCTTATCCATTCCACCAAAATGTGTCTTTGGATAGGGAGTTTAATTCATTAACATTCAATATTATTACTTTAAAGGCAGTTAATTAAGCTATTTTAACTTTTGAATATTATTTGTCATATTTTATTTTCACTAATCTCTTTAAACTTTTAGTTACTTTTCCTGATATTATCTTCATTTTTCAACTCTCCTTCAAGGCTTTCTCCTGTCTTTTCAGGCTGAACACTCCCTTTTTGATTTCTGGAAAGCTGGTGTCTTGGTTACAGGCTCTCAGTTTTTGTGTATCTGTGAATATTCTATACATGTCCTCACTTTTGAAAGTCATTCTTGCTGGATATAAGAATCTTGGGTAGCAGCTTTCCTCTTGCAGTATCTTAAGAATATCATACCACTGCCTTCTTGCCTCTGTAATTTCTGATGATAAATTGGCACTTAATCTAATTCGGTACCCTTTATATGTTATAAATCACTTTTCTGCTGCTGCTCTCAGAATTCTCATTTTCGTCTTTGGCTTTTGAAATTCTGATTAGGATGTGTCTCAGTGTTGGTTTACTTGGGTTTATTTGGATGGGTGTAGATTTTACTTCTTGGACATGGATACCTATATTCTTCAATAGGATTTGGCAATTTTCTACCATTATTCCTTCAAATATTCCTTCTGCCCCTTTTCCCTTCTCTTCTCTTTCTGGGACATCCATTGTACATGGGTTTGCACTTCTCTTGCCATCATTTTGTTCCCTGAAACCCTGTTCATTTTTTTCCCATTGTTTTCTTCATCTGTTATTTTTCATGTTCACTTATGAAGGCCATACCTTCAAGCCTACCAATCTTTTATTCTGCCTTCTTAAATTTGCTGTTATATGCCTCCAGCGTATTTTTAATTTCATTTCTTTGCCTTTCATTCCCATAAGATCTGATACATTTTTATGTCTGCTTTCAAATTCTTCTTTGTCTTCACCCAGTGTCTTCTTTTTATCTTTAGTCTATTTAGCCATCTCATTGAATTTAGTAAGGGATTTGTTTGAATATCTATTATTAGTTTTCTCAATTCCTTTATGTCATCTGGAGGTTTATTTTGGTCCTTTTCCTGGGCCATATCTTCCTGTTTCTTGGTAAGGATGGTAATTTTTTGTTGTTGTTGTTGTTGTTGTTGTTGTTGTTGTCTTGGTATCTGGCTTACTAAATGTAATTATTCTGGGTGTAGTTTCTCTCCTTTGTTTATGGCTTTCTTGTTCTTTCTCCCTTGATGGTTGTGTGTACTAGGAACCAAGTAAATATTTGATATTGTAAGCTGTGGAGGCTGATGCTTTGCCTCAGCCAGGGACTGATGAAGCTTCTCCACTTATCTTCTGTCAGGTATAAGTACAGATTTGCAGCTGTGTGCAATAATCTAAGTTGTGTTGGCCAAGACTATCTGTAGTTGCCCAGAGAGACTAATGAAGTTTCATACCCCTTCCTTCCCTGCTTATTGCAATGTTGGGGCTTCAGGTATGGATTACAATCTATGGCATGCTCGTCTAAAATGACTGCAGTTTCCCAGGAAGACTGATGTAGTACTAATCCCCTTACCTTCCTGCCAGGGGATGGGATGAACCCTCTGGAGTGCCCAAAAATCTAATTCATGTGGACCCAATGCACCTGCAGTTGCACTGACAGGCTGAAGGAATACTGTCCCTTCTGACCTTCATGGGATGGGGATGGATTCACTGGTACCAAACAGTTCAATCTTTGTATGCTGAATGTATGTCAGCCCCCTCCTATCCTATTATGGGGTGTGGTTGGATGCACAGGGGCCAAACAATTCAGTCTGAGTGGCCAAAAATGCCTACTCTTGCCTGTAAAGGCTGAAGCAACCCAACTCCCCTACTACCCTACATGGGGGTGGGAGTGGTTCCACAGGCATCCAACTATTCTCTCTGTGTGTGCCAAAAGCACCTGTAGTTAGCCAGACAGGCTGGGGAAACAGTGCCCTGCTCTTGTCCTATCAAAGATGGTGGAGGAGTCACAAGTGCCCAACAGTTGAGTTCATGCAGGTCAAAAGTGCCTGTAGATAGTCTGGGAGGGCAGGGGTAGAGATGGAATCGACTTGCACTTGAGAAACCAGTTTGTGCAGACCAAAAGCAGCTGCAGTTGCCTGGAGAAGCTGGGGAAACACAGTTCCCAATTATCCTATTGGTGGGCAAGGATGGAGCTGCAGGTGTCTGAGTATCCAATCTTTGCAGGCTGAATTGCCTGCAGCTGCCCAGAGAGGCTGAAGAGACACCAGCTACCTCCTATCCTATTGAGGTGGAGTGGTGGGGATGGAATAGACAGCAGTCAACAAACTAATTTGTGTGTACTGAAAGTGCCTTCAGTTGTCCAGAGAAGCCAAGGAAAAACAGCTCCTTTTCTGTCTTATTGGGGTACAGGGATGGAGCTCCAGGTGTCTGACTATTCAGACTGTGCCAGCCCAAAGTACCTGCAGTTACCTGGAGAGGCTAGTGCAGGTCCCACCAGCTTCCTCCCTGCTGAAGTCAGGGCTGAAGCCTAGGCTAGGGCTTCAATCTGGTCTGGGTGGAAAGAAGCCAGTCCCTACCATCACTGTGATTTTCAATCAAACCTTCTTCCCCTCATGATAGGGGCAGAATTAAAATCGTGGCTACTGGCTCTTTCTAACTTGGACAGGTTCAAACATTAGCTGTTCTTAGTATTATACTTTAGCCAGCCAAATTTATTAATCAGTAGCTGAAGTTTGTGGCCAACCATCTCTTCCTCTCCAGTTTTTGGGAAAAGGATCTTCCAACTCCAGCATGGAATAGCTCCCAAAATGGTTTCTGCCACCAGGGGAGGTTGGGCAGGATGGAGGAGGATAGGAAGAGCTGACTCTTGGAGTTCCTTACCCAGCTGCCATTTTTAAAATATTGTGTTCTTAATCCAACCCATACCTGTGCTATTAATCACAGAGTAGATGGAACCTTTTGATTAGATTCAGTTTAAGGACTTTTGATTAAATAACTCAATTAGATCACTTAGATCACTTTAGGGATTTTGATTGAATTTCAGCAATGAGGTGTGAGCCAGGTTTGGTCTCCACCCAGCAATGTCTTTTATAAATCAGAATATATAGAGAGAGACACCCACAGAAATGGAGATCTGCCATTTTGAACCATTCATTTGAGAGAGAAGACTCCAGGTTCATCTATCATGACAGAAAGACAGAGAAGCTCTGAGAGGCTCAAGGAGATGAGATGGAGGGAGAGATGCCTGATTGCCCACAGCTGACTTCAAGGAGAAAGAAAGAGACCAGCAGACCCATTGTCTTGGCTTATGATGTGGCAGGACTCCAGGATCTGTTAGCTGCCAGTGGTTGGTGAGAAAGCATCTTTGATGATGCCTTGATTTGGACATTTCTGTAGCCTTGGAACTGTAGGCTTTTACCCCAAATAAACTCCCTTTATAAAGGCAAACCTATTTGTGGTATATTTTCATTGGCACTCTTTAACAAACTAAGACAATTATCCATGGACCACTTGGACCAATTGTCAGAAGAGGACATCAGGCAAAGACAAATAGAAGTTATTGTCACTGGCAGCTCCACCTACCAAAAGAGAGATGGAAGCCTGTTTGGCCATGGAAAAAGGTGTGTCACATATGGGCATTCTTTTGCTCCCTCTGCTTAATGTCACCCTGAATGGAATACCGAAGTCCAATAAAACTATTTTTTTCACAACAACTCTTATACCTGGGGACTGAAAAATGTGGATCAAATAATTGCCATGCAGTTTTGAACACACAAACAATCTGAGACAGCTTCTAGGTACATCTCCTTCAAATGGAAATTTTCAGCCTGGTGTTGGGCCTTTGTGGAGGGCAAGAATTTAACTACTGATTTCCTTTATATAACTCAAAGACTAAACTGCCTATCCTCACATGGGTATTCACTATTTCTACTAATAAAGTAAGACAGGCTCAAAAATCTGTTTCATTAAATAAGAATGGTATATCCAAGACTGAACATGACTCAAGCTTCAGGGGTCTGTGTCCTCTGTAAAAAAATAGCTGCTTTACTAGAAGGAGCTAAATACCCTGGAGGGTTTGTTGCTGCCCCTCCCTTGGCTAAGTGGGGCCCTATGGGTTGCAAATTGCCAGCTATGGAATTGCTTAGGTTCCCATGTATATCTACAAAATTCAAGGCTAATTGAGTCCATTGGACTGCTGCAACCATGTGTCCCAAGGATGGTCACCTACTAACAGAATTTAAATGAGGGCATTCTGCCCAATGTCTGAAATTCCATGCAATTATGATGGTTGTACAGGCCACTCCAGCCACCATTTCCTGCTACATATTTTCAGACTCATGGAGCATTACAAATGGGCTAGATTTTTGGTCCAGTAACTCAAATTAATGATTAGATTATGAGAGACCTCCATAATGGGATAGGGGCAGAGACTATAGAAACAACTTACAACCTAGATACCAGATCTGTTTGTCACCTTTGTGGAAGCCCATGGCAAATGGTCTTTTAAAGAAGAACATTTCTATGCTGATCAAGCATGTACCCACCAGTTTACAATGATTGTCTACTAGATCACCAGCAAAGGTGATGTGGAATCCTGTCACAGATAGAGGAGTTGACCAAATCATGAAGACTTGCCCTAAAGGAAGCAGAAAGCAAAGATACAACTCAGTCATATAAATCCTGCCAAAGAGCCCAGATCATAAAACATCTTTAGTTAGGATGCATAAAACCATTGTCTCCTAGACATGGGTTCCAGTGATTCTGTGCTGTACCACAGGTAAAGGACCACAATTCCCATTCCTCAATTGGATGCTGGGACCATTGACTCAGCATTAGTGAAACACCCATGCCAAGCCTTCAGATACCTAACTGGTTTCCAATCAATTCCAGGTACCTCATTTACAGAAAAAGTGACTCAATAATACCATACTCCCATGGTATAAGATAGATTTTTCATGCTTCCTATCACCCCCATGCAAATACGGCAATAAAACATTACAACATATATTTGTGAATTTTCCTTTTTCTGCCTGTTATTGATTCCCAGCTTCATTCCATTATGATTTAAAAAAGTGCTTTGTGTAATTTCAAACTTTTTAAATTTATTGAGATTTGACTTATGACCCATCATATGGTCTACCCTGGAGAAAGATCCATGAGCACTTGAAAAGAATGTATATCCTACGGTTTTGGAGTATAATTTTCTATAAATATTGGTTAGGACAAATTATTTTATAAAAGTTTTCTGGCACTCTGTTTTCTTATTTATCATCTGTAGAGATGTTCTGTCCAATGCTGACAGTGGTGCACTGAAGATTCCAAGAATTATTATATATATATATCTATTTCTCTCTTCACTTTTGTCAGTGTGTATCTTATGTATTTTTGGTCACCTAGGTTATTATTGTCATTTTGATTTGGTGAAGTATCCCCTTTTTAAATATATAGTGACTTGCTTCATTTTTCACAACAGATTTGCATTTAGAAACTATTTTGCATCTAGGGTGGGTGTGTAATAAAGAGCAAATAGCTCATATTTTTTAAATAAAATTTTATTAAGCTATATAATTCATATATGAATGTACATGAACAGTAAATACATAGTAATAGTTGTGAACTTACAAAACAATATTGCACATGTGTAGAATTTCCATACAACAACCCTTCACCAACATACAACACTGTTGTGGATCATTTGTTACAGGTTATGAGATAATATCATCAGACTATTATTACCAACCAAGGTCCACAGCATACTTTTGGCACCTTTTTACATATCCTTTCATTATCAAAACAGTACATCTTTGGCATTGATGAAAGAGTATTACAGTTTTACTATTAACTGCAGATAATAGGTCATATCAATTTTATTTTTCCCATCTTACTTCACATTCCCAGAACTGTGCAATAGTGACATACACTCACTAGCTCACACAAGGACACTCTTGAATGTATACCATAAACTACAATTTTCATCCACATCTGGGCTCACTGTGTTATTCAGTCCCAAGATTATTCACTAACTTTCTTTCAATTGATAATTACATCTCTAGACTAACGTTTTCAGCCACAATCCCATTCTTAAACCAGCTGCTAGTCACTACAATGTGATACCATCAATTCTAACCATTTCCATGCTTTTATAGTCAAGTTAATTAAAAATTCTACTTACAATAAGCATTAGAAATCCTTCGCAGCCCTCCTCTTATCTCCTAATAACCTATACTCTAGGTTTTTTGTTTTTTTTTTTACTTTCCCTGTAGTACTTTATTTTTTTTTT
>JAQZBX010018312.1:15475-34861 GCA_029593785.1 Cabassous unicinctus | reverse complement strand
TTTTTTTTTTTTTTTTTTTTAAGTGAACTTTAAAAACAAACAAAAAAACAAACAACTAAAGGTCCTATGCTGGGCTTCCTGGGAGTGGTGTCCCCAGGAGGAAATAAACTCTTTGATGTAGAATGGTGATTAAATGGTATATTTTT
Organism: Cabassous unicinctus; assembly: GCA_029593785.1. Lineage (NCBI taxonomy): Eukaryota > Metazoa > Chordata > Mammalia > Cingulata > Chlamyphoridae > Cabassous > Cabassous unicinctus. The sequence goes on along the minus strand of JAQZBX010018312.1, from coordinate 34,715 downwards.
ATTTGAATAGCTAAAGACTTTCTAAAACTAATATTTGATCAAGTCACTAGTTTGCTTACATCTGTTTAATGGTTCCTCTTACCTCTTAGGAAAAAGCCCCATCTGGTACACGGTACATGGGTTCATGAGGGCTTTCTGCAATGTTGCCCTGCTTCTCACTCCCAGTCTTACAAAGGCTCTTGCATTAACTTCACTCAACTTGTTTTTACTTTTTGCTCTCCCTTGCCTCCATGCCTTTGCAGGTGCTAGACTCTTCCTAGAAAGCCAGCCCCATCCCTACCCCACCTTATCGGGTACTTCAGGTCTCAGCTTTTACATGTAATTTCCTCTAACCTTCCTCTAACCCCCTTCCTCTAACTGGTGATCAGATGCCCCAGCAATTTACTTCCCAAACACACTGGATTTCTTTTATCATGAAGATAAACAGTTCTTCCTTCAACCAGAAACAATTCCTCTTCACACCTTTAGCATTTCCACCTAATGCAGCTTGTCTCAACCTGCATTATGTGCAGCACAGATGAAAAGTATGTTCCATCATCAAATAAGTTTGGGGAACACTGTATGCCTCTTGGTCAATCACAGGGCACACTAGCTTATCAAAGGCTCTGAGAAGTCCTGCATAAAGAAAAACAAATAAACAAGTTCTTTATTTTTGTTTTTCAACATCCTGAAGAACAAAGTGGGAAATACTGACCCAGAGATACCCAAAGGCATAAAACCAACCTTCCACTTTTTATCACCTTAGAACAAAAATCTATGAGTCAATCTATTTTTCAAAAGTCTTATTTGTCTAGCAGAAAATATTTTCTCTCATTACAAAGGAACTGGAGTTTCTCTGCTGGCATTTCTCAAAATTCCATTTGGAGCAGAGTAAACAAAACTGTAAATTACATTCTCTTCCTGGAGCACAATCATGAGGCATTATTTTTAAACTAGTCAACATGGAGACTCTCAATTTAACCTGTCATTTTTTTGGCTGTTTCTGTTTATCACTACCTCTACCTGGTTCATCTATATAATCAGTTACTAGTGGATAGAGATAATATATCCATCTTTTGGGAAATTCCATCAAAAGACTTTCTATAAGATGTGTTGTCCCATGCCCATCATGTCTTGTGATTGGGAGTGAGACCTATGGTAGATCTCCTCCAAAATGCTGGATCTCTGTCTGGTCCCTAACTGCCACTTGAGAACGAAAGAAGCTCCGCATGAGGGGTCCCTCACATAATAGCATAGCTGGTATTTGCTGTGCCAGGCACTGCTCTGAGAGTTTAACTTGTTTAATCACAACAACCCTGTGAGGTGGTGATAATATCATTTCGATTTTACAGATGAGAACATCAAGGATTAGAAAGGTTAAATAACCTGCCTCAGATCACACAAGGTAGTAAATAGCAAGTCCTAGATTTGAACTCGGCAATCTGGGTTTTGAGTGCATATGCTTCATTTCTACATTGCACTGCTTATCATTCTAGCCAAGGTGTGGGGCTTATAAAATGGGACAGGATTCAGCGAAAAGGACACAGGTCACCCGCGGATGACAGTGAACATGGTTCATAGATTTTGTGGAGTGGATAGAGTTGGAACCAGGGAGTAGGCGCCGGCTTGACGCCCTCTGCCTTCCCGTTGACGTGAGGGGAGATGTCTATCTCGGAAACGATAGAGGAATCCCTCCCGAGGTTGCTGAAGGTAGGAAGGTATGAAACAGGAATACCTTCCCCTCCCACCTCCGCGGGGAAAGCACTTGTTCTTGCAGGAGCTAGAAGAAGGACGTGCTGGCTGGGTAAGCCGCGAGGGGATTCTTGAAGCTCTATACCGACGGTCTTCCGACTGACTTCCCACCGTCTTCCGTGTGCAATCCTGCGCATGCGCCCGCGGGCCGCGCCGTGCCACTTCCGGAGGCGGTGGGCTTCTAGAGCTTGAAAGAAAGTCAAGCCTTGCCTTTACGTAGATCTTTCCGGGACAGTGTTTTCTCTCCCTTCCCTCCAAAGCCCAAAGTGATCTCAGAACCTGGGAGCTGCAGCTCCGGGAAGTGCGAAAAGCTGTCTTCCCATTGAGAATTCTCACTAAGCATGGACAGTATCGTCAGCTACAGTTCGGCAACCTAGAATATTAGCATGCAGGGCTGGGAATCCTCCTCCTCTCCCGCTTCTCATTTTAAGGTAAGAATAGGTATTTATTTATTTAGTTAGTTTTTAAACTTTTTAAAATTGAAGTTTATCATTCATACATGAACTTCCATAAACAATAACTGTATAGTAAAAGTTGTGAATTTACCAAAAGAAACATGCATGTCATTATACAAGGCTCCCATACATTACCCCAACAAAAATAGGTACTTAGATTGTAAGATGGTGTCCTGGATGTTGTCTCCTGCCCAGCCACCCCCCCCACCCCCCAGCCCATGTGCACCTATCCCCCGGTTTCTTGAGTGTTGGCTGTTCAGATGCCCTCCTCACCGGGGTTATTCTCTCCCCTTCCTCACCTGGAGATTATTCTCCCCCAGATTCCACAGCTCACAGCCTCTAGGGCAGGGGTTCTTAACCTTTTTTGTTCCACGGACCCCTTTGCCAGTCAGGTGAAAACCACGGACCCCTTACTAAGTCCACACTATAATGTGTGTTATTTAATAAACATATCACAGACACACCAACATGTCCCCACAAGAAAAATTTTTTTTTGGAATTTCAATTCAAACTCACGGACCCCTTGTTAAGAACCCCTGCCCTAGGGATTGACTGGATGGTAAGGAGGCACAAAAGGTCAGCCCCCCCTTGTGCCAAACTGGTGCAATTTATGGGGTACTGTTGAATTGTAATTTTCTGGAGCTCCCTGTGGGATTAGTCAGAAGCTCCAGTGAAGACCACATTCTTGCTTGGCTTTCTTCCTGCTTCTCTCACTCCCTTTTTCTCAATCCCTCAAAAAATTTTACTTATGCATGATTCTCTGGCTCAGGTTCTGTTTTTAGGGAACGTGACAAGTCATATGGGAACTTGAGGCCCAGGAATGCTAAATGACATCATAAAGGCTTGTGACAATCTGTACTTAATAAAGGAAACTTGACTGGCAGATAGCTGGAGGGTCTTCTAACTCACCTCCCAGGATCTTCCTTGTCTGTCTGCTGAGCTGAACTATTTCCTTTGGAATAGACCTGACATATTCTTTATTTGCTAGGGCTCCCCCTTTCTAGTAAATGGAGGGTATTTAAAGTTGTAAATTAGCTAGCAGAGTTATGAGAATTTCTTAAACAAAAGATAACGCATGGGTATAATTTTTGATGGGAATATTTTCTTTCTGTATAAATGACCTGAAATTCTGCTAGTCTGTTAGTGCACATGAGTGTAAACCACAGAAAATCTCTAGTCCTTGTCCTTATTTATTCTATCCTTATCTCCCCCAAAGCTTGTTCAGAGATGGGAATGGTTGGCTTATTTGCATTTTATACATGTTCTCTTCTTTAGTTAACTCAGAGGTTAAAAAAACACACACACAAAAAACACACAAAAACAACAACAAAAAAGCTTGCCTTCAAACCTTACTCCTCACATCCATCCCCTCTCTTCTTTTCCATTCCCACTCTCCGTATCTCCAGTTTGGAGGCTTTTTACCTCATGGCTGTATTATTTCAGTATTTCCTAATTTAGCTCCAGACTGCTCTGTAATCCCAAAAGTCTCACTGTGATGTTGTGACCTTGCTAAAACAAAACAAAACATACCCAAAAAAGTAAAACAAAACAAAAAACCTTCAATAGCTCTCCAAGGCCAGCTGAAAAAATTCCATACTGTTTCTTAGAGTGCTTAAGGTTTGCCTCGATTGAATTGGTCCTGATTTTCCTTTCCAGCTTTATCTCCTGCTACTCCCTTTCTTAAAGTTCACCCTCTGAGCATGACTCACTTGTCTATCTCAGAATGTATATTTTCCAGCATGTCTCTGAAATGCCTTCCCAACACGTCCAGATATCAAAATTGTTCTACTTCTTTGACACTCCTCAAATTATTATGCCCTAGTAAGGCTTTAGCACCGTGATTGGAAGGGATCCTTTCTTTCATCTTCTTTATTTTATCATGTTTCTGCTCGCAAGGACAAGTTGATAGTATACTAGTTGCATTATATACTAATTGCAAATCTTTTACAATGTAGTGAGCTGTGTGAGGTCATTATGTCATCTACATCTTTGCACTCTCTCTCAAGAGCAGTACTCAGTCTTTAAATACTTGCTGAATAAAATAACGAAGACCAAGATCTTCCTCTAGGGGAGTGGATGTAGCTCAGTGATTGAGCAACTGCTTCCCATGTACGAGGTCCTGGATTCAATTCCTGGTACCTCCTGAAGAAACAAAAACAAAAACTTCTCTAGAGAATAAAAATTGGCACTATGTTTGCTTCGGCTTTGGCCACTTGTGCTTACATTTAAGTGGTCAATTTAGGCAAATAATCAATAGATTTACGATTACAATGAGCTAATTGAAGTGGATGGAGATTTCTGATACTACATATTTTTTCAAGTATAAATGAGTTGTTTTTAAAAGCACGTTAGAACTATACTGCTTAAAACAAGTACTTTAATTCTGAGGACCTTTATGCTATCTCAGACTGGAGCTGCAATAATCTGTGTGGTCTCAGTTGTATAACTGGTTATTTTCTCTGAAGTTGTCACATTATCTTCACTATAGTCCGAGGGGTAGGGTCTATATCATCTTACTCATCTTTGTGTTGTTTCCTGTGGTTTCTAGCATAAAATCCTGTGAATTGTAGATGTTAAGTATCTTTGAGGAATTTAGTTGAATCAGCTCCTATCAAAATATTTTTCTTGATAACTTTAGAAAAAACTTTTGGGGATAAATTAACCCATGAGAACTATAGCTAGGCTTTTTAAAAAAAAATTAATCCTTGAATGCAGTTGAACACAATTTAAATATTTGCCTAAAGGAATTTAACATGGGCTATTTTGAACTTAAGTTACTTTATCTTATCTATGATAATTTCTGTGATATGTGAAAGTGCATACCTGCCACCACCCTCCTCCAGATTTCACAGAAAACAACCAAGCACATTTTGAGGTGCAGATAGCTTGCTTTATTTTGTTCTTACTATCTCAAGGAGGTCCAACAATTACAACTAACAATTGAATTTATTCCTGCATGAAAAGAACTACATCAAATTGACGTTTTGGGCAGTACATAGTAATATGTTGTTGTTTTTAATATAACGACAGCTTTATTGTTGTTCTTATTTATTTTTTGCTGTGGCTCATTGCTTAGTTGCCCTGGTTTTTCAGGTGTAATTTAAATTTAGAACTACCACACGAAGGCATTGGCTGCACCCAGGACCTCCAAGAGGCAGCACTGCTTTGGCATAGGAATACTTGAATAGCTTGGTTACGTTAGGGGATGGCCAGGAGATGTTACTTCTCCAAGCTGTCCAGGCACTCTCAATGTCAGAAACAGTGTGAAAATGGGCGAACAAAGTGCTGGCCGTTGCACTTTGCTCTGGTAATATTTAAGTCATTATTTTGAGTGTGACATCATCAGAGACAATGTAAGACATTAAAGTTTTGCTTACAGGAGGGTAAATGCAAACATCACCAATGCCTTACATTTCTGATTCAATAGGTATTGGTGCACATATCAGGTGATGTGCTCAGCATCATCTTTTAGGTGGACAGGGCATCTTCAATGGGGAATTTCTCGACCCATTGAGGCTTACTTAGACATCAACATTATGTTGAGGCACAAAGATTGATTAAGTGTTGAGCAGGGTATTCGTTCCATAAGAAACTTTCTCCTACCAACAGTTAGTTTCAAAAGTTACAATGTAAAATGTCATAAAATGGTACGAAACTTTATAACCGTTACTCCGGCTATATACAGTATGTACATGTCACTAGAAAAGGTATAATATTCTTGGGTCAACAATTACGAAAAGATTGAAATGCACGTTTTTGAACTTTGGCTCTTTTAGGTTGATACAAAACTACTTTTTTATATTTACAGATCAGAAAGATTAGTCCATGTGAATCGTTTGTGAAAAGTTGAGAATGAGTGTGAGTAGGAGAGCATAGGCCCTCTTACATGTTACATGGATCGAATATTTATATTCACAGTAGCAGAGTCAGATCCAAATTCATTCCCTAAGCTTAGGGTATAAACTCCACCATCTTGTTTCTGTACATCCATGATGATCAGAGTTGTCAGGTCATCTGTGTTTTCAATATGGAATCTTCCTTGTTGTTCTTGATTTTGAATTTTTCTTCCACCACAGGACCATGTTATTTCAGGAGTAGGCTCACCCGTAAAAGCACATGCCACTGTTAGAACTTTGCCTTCATCAATGCTGATATCGGAGGGAAGAGCTTCAATTTTAGGTGGAATTCCTTTATGGAGCAACAACAAAAAATGTTTTAGGAGCACTGAAGAAATAATGATTTTCTTTTAACTCAATTGTATGTACTAAAGCATACACCATGCTACTAGGCTTGTCTACCTCTACCAGTAATTTTATTGCTCACCTTTTACGCCTGCTTTAAGCATTTTACTAGTTGAGCTTTCCAATTGTGTCATACTGGATTTTCCCATAAAACTGCTGGAACTCATTTCTACAAAGGACTCTTGCATGGAAGACATGCTTTGGGCAGACATGCTTGCAAATTTCATTTCAGTCATGCTGCTAGCACTGCTGCTGCTGAAACTGCTGAAGGAGGCCTCCTGCTTAGAGGCAGACATTTGGACTGACTGAGACGAGAAACTTCCTTGCAAGCTCATGTCACCACTTGTCCTCAATACTACCTCTCTGGAAGGTTCTTCAACTAGAGCTGTGGAGCATAGCAGATACACAGTAAACATCAATGACATCTGGTTAATTGGTGACAGGTGACATTGACTTTCAGAAATGGAAACTTAAATACACACATAAAGCATAACCCAGACAATTTGCTGTTGAGGCATAAGCAAATACATGTATACATACATTTGTCAAGAGCTAGCTCAGTGTTCCAAGAAATGAATCCTTATATTTCTATCATTTCATTACTTTACATGCAGGTGCTAGGAATCACCAGGAGAAAAATGGTTAATCATATAGAAAACAATTTATATATCATGCATTCTGAAAATACATATAATGGGAGAGTTGGTAGCATTCTTTGAAATTTAACTTATCCAAAGCCTTGCTTAGCTGTAAAGAAACTTTGACCAGAAGGATGAATTCACACAGGATGCCTGTGCCTCTTACACATTTAATATAAACAAATTTGAGAGTTTGCTGTGCTCTGAAGACAAAGGCTAAAAACACACAAAAGCCTGAGCAAAATGGCAAATATATACTTACGAAGGACAGTTAAGGAAACTGTAGCTGAACACTGGCCTCGGAAATTTTTGGCCTTAATTGTGTACTTTCCGCTGTCGCTTATGGATGCATTTCGGATTTCAAGAGAATATATCTTTCTGGAGCGACTTACGCTGATATTTGAAGAAACAGAAATCTAAAAAGGGAAAAAAAAGTGTTTCTTTAAGGTCTTCAGGACATGGCATTTTAGATTTTCTTCAATAATATATTCATAATTATACTTACTGGCAGGTTGTTTTTAAACCATTCGATTTCAGGGGCTGGCTCACCACTAATTTCACAAGAAAAGAGAACATTCTGTCCTTCGTTAACATTTTGAGACCTGGGCTGTGAGACAAAGGCTGGAGCATCTGAGAGCTCTTTGCTCAGAGTCAAATCAAATTGACACTTGACGATGCCTTGAAGAGTTTTGCCTATGCAGGTCAGGATTCCCTCATCTTTGTGACTAGCTTGCTTGATGGTTAGGGTCTGATCGCTGCCCGAGATACCATATCTGTATTCTTCCGAGTTAGTAAGCTCTCTGCCATTCAGGATCCATTTCACATCAGTGGCACCAGCAATGTTGGCTTTTAGAGTCACTTTTTGACCATCAGTTACGCTCATTTGAGTAGAAAATGCTTTAATCTCAGCCTGCGTTTTGATTTCTTCTGACGCCTGTGATGTTTTAGTGATTTCTTCGTGGACAACGGATTTTTCCGTGGCAATTGCTTCTGATTTCTTGACTTGTTCAGAAATCAGAACCTTTGAAGCATCCTCCTTGAGGGCTAACTTTTCTTGAGATTTCACTTCAGACATCTTGCTTTCTTCAGAAATTAGGGCTTTTTGGGACATTTCCTCTTGGACAACTGATTTCTTCTGAGATATCATTTCAGAGGTCTTTTGTGTAGATACTTTCTGTGCCTCAGAGTCTTTTACAGCTAAAAAAGAAACCTCTGTCAGGTATACTTAATTAGAGGCCCCACCCTTACTCTTTTGTAGATTCTGCATGTGAATAATTTATAGACAAAGAAAAAATGTTGCAATGTAGGTAACCCCTAATTCTTGTCTCAGTCCCAATCTTGGAAAATTGTCATGCATGACTTTTGAGATCATTGCTCTGATTTTTTTTTTTTAATTATTATTATTCAATGTTTATTGCATACCTACTGGTTACCGAGCACTATTTTAGGCAACTCTGCAATGATTCTTAAACTAAACAAAGTCCAGGTTCAGTATTTGAAAATGATTCTTATGGCTTAAGGAAAAAAAGAAGTCTTGAAAAGAATAGTCAAAGGATTTAGGAGATGTGTGGGTTTAGGTTTTGATTAATAAAAAATTGTTTTAGAAGATTAAGATGAAAGCAAACTAGTTTTAATTGGGAAAATGATACAGCTCTTTCAATAACTTTGTACTGCTTTGGAAAATTAGAAAGAGTAAAAGTTTAGGGAAGTGGTACCAATTTGTATATATACCTGCCTTGGGGAACAGGGGCTGGCTTTATGGAATCTTACATAACACTACATACAATAGGCACTTATTAAGTGCTTTTTAGGCTAATGGAAAGGATACTAGCTTCAAATACGTGTGTGTCTACATTTGTGTACAAATAATATCTTGGAATTAGGAAAACAGTTTTATTTTGATACTTGTGTGTATATGTGTATGTGGTATGTGCAAAGAGAGGTGTTTAAAAATGTTTCCTTAATATGGTTTTCTGAAAAATGTTGGTAAGGACAAAAGCCAACCTACCTTTTATTGTTAATTTGCAGCTAGAGGACACAGATCCTTCTGAATTTGTTACTGTACAGGTATAAAGCCCGCTGTCAGAAGAATCAGTCTTATGTATTTCTAAGAGGAATCCTCCTTTGTCTTCAGAGAGTTTGTATTTACCTCCTTGTGTAATAGCCTGCAGAACGGAAGTGATTTCATTTTTTTGAAAATCGTTTCTTTGGGAGACAGGGATGAGGGAAGGGGCATGTTTCTTAGATAAAATTAAGGGACATTTAAGAATTGTTTACCTTTCCATCCTTTGTCCAGATGACAGTGGGCCAGGGTTCTCCTGTAGCTTTAACTGCAAATTTAGCAATACTATCTGAAGAAACAGTTGTATCCTGCAGTCCAGTAACAATGATTGGTTTTGAGGAAATTGGTTCAGGAGCTTTGGGTTCAGTTTTCTGAACTGATTTCTTAGTTTCTGTTGACTCAGCAGTTTTCTGAACCGATTTCTTAGTTTCTGTTGACTCAGCAGTTTTCTGAGCTGATTTCTTAGTTTCCGATATGCTTGACACCTGATCATGGATACTCTTAAAGGCCTGGCCTATGAACTGGAAGTTAGTTTTAGAAGTTCCACCTTCACCAGAAATCTCACAAACATATTCTCCACAGTCAGATTCAGTGAGGTTGTGGATTTTGAGCTCATAGGTTCCATCTGCTGAATAATGAAACTGGAAATGCCCATTCTCCTTCAGCTTCTTGCCATCTTTATACCAGCTGACCTCTTTTGCACATAATACACTACTTTCGACTGCACAGGTTAGCTTTGCAATATCTTTAGAAGCTTGTGCTGTCAGGGACTGAGTTATCTTTGGTGGGGCAGAGACTGGTAGCTGCTGAACTTTCTCTGTTGGTGTGGGTTTTGTCTCTGTGGGTGATATGGCTTTTGGGTGAGAAGTCACTGGTTCTGGGGATTTCACTCGTTTTGGAGACTTAAGTGCTTCTGGTGATTTCACCCTGGGCTCTGGGGATTTGACGCTTGGTGGTGATGTAACAGCCTTTTCAGTAACCCTGGCCTTTTGAATAGTCAAAGAGAACTGTGCTTCTTGTTTCCCTTCACTGTTTTCCACCACCACACTGTAGTTGCCCTCATCAGAACTCTGGACAGAAGAGATCTCAAAGGTTGATTTGTACTTCATGGTGGTCACTTGGTGGCGGGCAGAAGCACTTATCACTTGCCCTCTGCGTAGCCAGGTAACGGTTGGTACCGGCTCACCATCTGTATCACAAGAAAATCTTGCAGACTCACCTTCATAAACGGTTATGGACCGTGGCTTCGTTAGAATTCTTGCTGCCAAAGTTGTCTTAATCTTTCTGCGTGTGGATTTTTCTTCCAGCGACTTTTCTTCTAAAGCAGCACTTTTCATTTCTGCAGATGCATAGTGTTCATATGATGAGAGACTTTCCCTTGTCTCTGTCATCTGTGATTTCATTTCTCTGACTGAAGAAGAAGCTTCCATCTCGGATGTCTTCTTAAACGATGAAACTGCATATGCCTCTGTTCTTGTCAGCTCAGGGAAAACAGACCTGGGGACGTCTTCATCTCTGCGCTGGGAAGCATAGGTGGTATAATCTCCTCCTGTTACGTCCAAGGTTGCATAGTCAGAAGCTTCTCCTTTGTAGTTGGTGCATACAGCACGGTATGTTCCGCTGTCATCAGTCTGACAGTCCAGAATTTCCAGGGTCAGGACCCCACTTGTGTTGGTATAATGAATCTTACCACTCTCTTGGAGTTCCACACCATTATGGTACCATTTTACCTCGGCAGTTGGCTTAGACTGAACGTTTAAGATAAAACATGTGTTTTGGCCACATGGTACCCTGTGAGAGCGCATTCTCAATGTGATTCGAGGGGCATGGTCCAGTGTAAAAGGCTGCTGACTCAAAACTTCATACTTCCTCTCTGATGTCTTCTGAGTCTTTAAAGCAGCTTTCATGGACTCATATCTGGAAAAGATATCAAATCTCGCAGACCTCTCAAATCTTGAGAGCGATCTCTCACTAGACACGGGGCTAGGGGAACGTGGGCGAGTCCTCTCTGGAGTAGGGGACCTTCTTTCTATATCATCTTCATATTCCTCAGCAGGTTGTGGACGTGTCCGGATCAATTCAGACACTGGCCTCATTAACTCAATATAAGTTGGAGACAGAGACCGCCTTCGTCTCAGTAGTCGAGACACAGATGAAGATGATTCTCTTTGAGCCCGTTTTGAGATTTCATATTCTTCCTCAATTTCTGTTATTTCTGTTACTTTTCTCTGTCGACTTGATTTCTTTCTAGACTTTTCTTCTTTTGTCATGTGGTCAAGCTCACTTTTGTATTCTGAGAGACGTTGGGTGGTAGTAACTGGACGCAGCAATTCTTCATCCTCTCTTTCGGCCATGATTCTCTGCTGTTGTTTTGGCTGTCTGTATGAAGCCCGGGCATGCCGTTCTCGCAGTTCTGCATAACTTGTACTCATTTCAACCTTACTTGGGATGTGATAGGTCGAATATCTGAAATCTTTTCTTGTTTCATCCACTTTGACATGAGCTTGTGGTGAAGGGTAACGTAGACTAGAAAGCTCAAAACGTGGAGGGCTTCGGCTTGGGGGTGAAGCCGAAAAACCTAATTCAAGCTCTTCTTCAAGTCGCAGCCTCTCTTCCTCTGTTCTTTTCATTGCTAAGTAGTCATCAATGGGAAGGAGTAATTCTTCATCTGAGATGTCACCAAGAGAACGTCTTCTAGGTCTGTAATAAAAGTCATAATCAGGAGAAGGTGTGCGCCGGCGGGCTGGTCTCACTATTTCAAGATCATCTTGGGACAGTTTGGGAATACGCCATCTAGGTCTATATTGATCTGTAATGCGTGGAAGAGGCATCACGTAGAACTGTTCCCATCTTGAAAGGCGGATGCGTTTGGGTCTCTTCTGAACAACTCTGTCAATTTTCCCAGGCATTTCAAATTGATCACGTATCTTTTTATACCATTTCATGTCAGACATAGGCACGAACTGCTTAATGCGTTGGTCTTCTTCTATGGTAGTCTGTTTGTACTTGCGTGGCTCTGGTACTTCATAAGGCATACGGAGTTTTCTCTCCTCCTTCTTTTCTTCTGTCTGAAGTCGAAATTCCCCTTTCACAGTCTTGGTGCTAACAGCTGGTTTGTAAAGGATGGCAGCTTCCCTTAGAGCCTCTTGGGCTACCTGTGTCAGTGGCACAGTTTCAGTTCCAGAAAGAATTTCAGCCATTCTTAGTGTCTTGTCAATTTGTTTCTGTACATGTCGTTCACGCTCCTCTTTACTCTTGAATTCTTGCTTGACGTACCTCAAGCGTTCCACTTGTAGGTAAGCCTGGCAGCTGGTGGATCCAGCTGTGTTTGTGGCTGTGACTCTATAATAACCTGTGTCTTCAGGCAAAGTATCCCTGATGTGCAAAGCATAATAATCCAAGCCTTCGTGAATAATTTCAACATTCGGCCCCAGGGACAGTGGCTGACCATCTTTCTCCCATTTTAATGTTGGTGGGGGTATGCCAGACACTCTAATCTCAAAGCAGACACTTTGGCCTTCTTGGCATTCTGCGTTTGCCAGTAGCCTTTTGAACATGGGCCTTAAGGTTGTATCTGTCGGGGGTGGATGTGGGGTTACAGTCAGCTTTGCTTTACAGCTGTCTTCACCATATTTGTTCCTTGCCACAACACTATATTCAGCAGCATCATCTGTAGTTACACTGTTGATTGTTAGTTGATAAAGACCCTTGTCAGACTCAAATGTGTACTTTCTGTCATCATCACCTGGTTTGATTTTCTGACCCGATTTATACCATGTTATGCGAGGCTCTGGATGGACAGTTATGGTTACTCCAAACCGGACATTTTCACCTACATAAGCTGTCTTGTTATAGAGAGGCAGGGTAAATTCTGGTGGCCTTTCCAGGAGTCTCATTGTATCCGTTCTGCGCTTAATTTTCTTCATGGTTCTACGGCAGTAATAGTCATAAACTTCTCTCACACCTTTAACAAAGAGCTCTGCATAAGAACTGGCTTCACCATAGTCATTGACTACCTTGCATCTGTAGGTTCCGTCATCGAATTTGGTAATGTCTTTGACATACATGGTGGCCAGTCCATCTTCATAGGTGATTTCATATTTCTCACTGTTCTCCAGCTGTCTGACACCAAAGTACCAGGTCACTTGGGTAGACTGATCATAATTTTCAATTTTGCATACATATTTGACATATCCCCCTTCTTCTCCAACTGCATGCATTATCTGCCCAGAAATTGGGCCAATTTCAATGGATGCAACTTTAACTTTAGCAACACTCACTCCCCTCTGAGATCGAATTGCTCCACCGCAGGAGATCCGGGCTGCTGACACAACCATGTTCAGATCTTTCTTGATCAGGGTGTGATAGTAACGTCGGTGCTTTAATGTTCTGATAACTTTTGTACTGACTTTTTCTGTCTTCTGCCTCAGCCACGGATGGTGGAGTGCTTGAGATGCTGTCATGCGCGATTTTCTGTCTTTCACTAACAGCCGGTCCACAAAATCCATGGCTTCAAGGCTAATCTCTTTGAATGCTTCTTCATCAAAAACATATTCAGCATTCATGATATTCTCAATTATCTGTTGGTTAGTTTCAGCCAGGAATGGGTTGATACCACTCAACAGCACATACACCAGTGTTCCAAGTGACCACATGTCTGTGGCTGTGCTGACAACATCATGGTGGTGGACTTCAGGTGCACAGTATTCAGGGGCAGTGAACAGAAGCCTAAAATTGTCCCCTGGCTTCAGCTGACGGGCTTGACCAAATTCTATGATTTTAATGGAAGAGCTTCTTCTTGTTTGGTAAATGATATTATCTGGTCTAATATCAAAGTGTCCAATATTATGACTGTGTAAGAACTCAAGTGCTTCGCAGACCTGGCGAACATAACTTACAATTTCTCTTTCGTTAAGTTCAAAAGCACTTGTGTTAATGCGTTCAAATATGTCAAGTCCTGATATGAACTCAAAGATCATAACTAATTCTTCCATGCTTTCAAATGACTCATGGAGATATAAGATGTTTCTGTGTCTAGCAATGTTTAGAATGGAAATTTCCTTCTTTACCAAAACCTGATCAGTCCCTTTGACTTTAACAAATTTGGCCATGTAAGTCTTCTTTGAGGATGTTTCAATACAACGATGGACAATTCCAAACTGTCCACGCCCGAGATCCTCTGCAATCATATATTTCTCATAGAGTTCCTTGGTTGAAGAGTGAGATGCTTTAGTCATAGTAACTTCCCTGGTTTCATCTACTTCTTCATCGTAGTTCATGGCCCTGGTCTTATCTTCTTTGGTTATGGTAGGTTCTGAAGGCTCGGAAGGCTTGCTCAGGCCAAATTTATTTTCAGCTATCACACGGAACTGGTAACTTGTTTTTCCAAATAAATTGATCACGGTATAACGTGTTTCTCGGGCCTGTCCTACACGGAGCCATCTCTCTGCAGTAGTTGCGCATTTTTCAACAATGTAGTTGGTGATTTTGCTGCCACCGTCAGATGCTGGCTCAGTCCACGTTAAGTTGACAGAATCTCTTGAGACATCACTCACTTTGACTCCTCTGGGTGGGTCAGGAACATCAGCCACATCCAGTTCCACTGTCTTCTGATCAATTCCAAATCTGTTTTTAGCACAGACCACATAGAAACCAGCATCTTTTCTTTCCACTCCATTGGGGAAAACAAGCGATGTAAAGGATCTTGTGACAATAACCTGGTAATGGCCATTATTGTCAATGAGATCTTGTCCTTTCTGCCAGGTGATCACAGGATCTGGTTTGCCACTGAAAGGGATCTTGATGCTGATCACCTCACCTCGGAGAGCATGAACAGCTCCCATGCCTTCCAGAGTTTTAGGCAAGTGTATCTTAGCTGGAACTGTATTGGAATAAAAGAAGAAAAATTACAGTTTAGCAACACCAAAAACATCTATTTAAGTGCATCCCCTTCCCCCACCCCCAAATTAGTAATATGTATTCCAATATCAAACTTATGTTTACTGATTTGTTTTTACCTTCCACTTCTAAGGATGCAGTGCCAGACACAGATCCCCCTTGGTTGGTAGCTCTGACTTGGTAAACTGTGGCATCATCATCTGTGACGCTTGCAATGATGAGCTGGTGGTAGCCACCCTTAAATTCTTGAATCCTGTACTTTAATCCATCTGCAATGATTTCTTTGCCTTGTCTGAACCATTTCACAACAGGTTTTGGATGACCAGTCACTTTGCAGACCAAAGTCGCATTGCTCTGATATCTGACATTTAAATTTCTCAGTTCCTCTTTAAAGTGTGGTGCCTGAATCGGAACGTCAGATTTAGGAGTGACAGGTTCTGATATTTCACTCCATTCACTTTCCCCACCTAGGTTTTCACATTTCACACGGAACTCATATTCAAGACCTTCAATAAGGTTTTGCACTGAAAAGACAGTTTCTCGAATTTCTTCTGTTGTCACAGCAATCCATTTATTCTGCTTTTTCTCACGCTTCTCAAGGTAGTAATTTCTAATCTTTGCACCTCCATCACTGGGAGGTGGCTTCCAAGCCACAACACAAGAATCCTTTGTAAGAGCAGTAATATTTGGTTTGCCAGGAGCACTTGGCTTTTCTATTAAAAAAAAAAAAAAAGATTTGAGTCATGAGGTGAAACAGTCAGCTTTATATAAAATCTTATTTTAAAAAAAAAAAAGAATATGATGACACCAAGGTTATATTAAAAATGGCTATTCCAGAAAATCAAAATTGGTCATTTTATGCTAAGAAACATAGCAAAAAAACAAAGTTCTTTCTTTTTTTATGGGGATAGGGAATATATTTCATACCTCTTCGATATGCAAAAATTCAATTAGAGTGAGAGAAAAGGTACTTCAACTTTTTCTTAATCTTTGCTATTTCCTTCCAAAATTTATTTCTGTTAAAGAGTTTCATGTAAAGACAGGATTTTGCCAGTTAAGTATATAGAAATTAGGTTGTACTCACCAAATGGACTCTTAATGATCACAACTGATGGGATTTCTAGAGGGTCACTGATGCCGAAGGTGTTCTGAGCTGAAACCCGGAAATAATACCCAGCATTTTCTATGAGGTTCACAATTCTACAGGTTGTCACTGAAATGGCTGAAGAGACCAGCTGCCATTCAGCCCCTTCCTTGGCCTCACATTTCTCTACCACGTAATTGGTGATCCAGGAGCCACCATCATCTTCAGGTGGTTTCCAGCTGATCACCACGGAGTTCTTCAGTAGAGCTTCAATCATAATTGGTCCTGAAGGTTTGTCTGGTTTATCTGTTGTGGGGGTTGGGGTGGGAATAAAATTGTAATGGTGTCCATAGTGTGCTGCCTGAGTTTTTTTTTTTTTCTCTTTAAAAATATAAAGCACCAAAAATGAAAAAGCACTTACCTTGTATTTCCACATTAAGGATGGTATCAACTGTTCCGAAAGCATTGCTGAGCTGAACTTTGTATTTCCCAGCATGTGTCTTACGTTGGACATTCTTCATGGCAAGATGCGTATAGTGCTCAGTGTTTTCAATGGTAACGTTTTCTGAGTTTTGCAAAAGTTTCTGGCCATGGAACCAAGTGATGGCAGGTACAGGACGACCGATATACATAACATGAAGTCGAAGTGTTGAACCTACAGCACCATAATATTTCTCTTTCAGTGGGTAACCAGGATGGAACTGTGGTGTTGCTTGCAGGAGAAGCTTACTGCTGGTTTCTACTTCTCCAACTTCATTGGTAGCTATGCAGGTATAGACACCTTCGTCTTCTTGTTCTTCTGTCATTACCGTCAGAGTATGTGTGCGTCCATCTGATGACATTT
This sequence comes from Cabassous unicinctus, assembly GCA_029593785.1. NCBI lineage: Eukaryota > Metazoa > Chordata > Mammalia > Cingulata > Chlamyphoridae > Cabassous > Cabassous unicinctus. Next base: position 17,762 of record JAQZBX010018312.1, on the reverse strand, counting down.
TGTATTTCCGGCTTTGTACGAGTTCCTTACCAAATCGGTACCATTTAATGTCAGGAAGAGGCCTTCCAACAATCTGGCATGAGAGTTGAGCAGCTTCACCCAATTTGGTGGTAACGTCCTTCATTTCTTTGCGCACTTCTGGTGCCTCTCCAGCTGAAAGATATAACGGATAATACTAAATGCATATTTGTTACTACTGAATATATAATCCTCTTTCCTTACACATCAGGAATAAATTTATCCTATTGATTAACACTTTTTAAGATATATGATTGACATGTGAAGCTAATTCTTAAAAACCCTTCACTGTGATTTTCCGAGGGTCTTATGGAAAATGGGGATTCATGGAACACATCATCACATCCTTATGTAGAGTGATTTTTCTCTTTATGATTGGTAGGGCATTAACAATGTATAGGGTTTGGGGAAATTGTGAGTTCTCACTGTAAACTTGTAGTATACCGATTGCCCTTACTTAGGCTCAGTGAAATGGGGTTCATTTGTTGACTCATCAGGTCTTGTTAGGAGGTAAACAGAAGCCATTGCATTAGAGGGAGAATTGCTCCAAGAGTGTTCTCCATTCATTGCACCTAACCTCTCCTGCTGAGGTTATGTGCTTGGAATGGCCTCCCATAGAACTTATCAACTATTCCTTGTGTGTGCATATGCCAAAGTAAGTGGTTTCTTTTCTTTCCAAACCCTTGCTCTCTGGCAAAGCTTCTGGAAATGGTCTTAGTGTAGAGGAAGAATTAACATCAATATGTTATAAATCATTGGCAGAGAACTAACAGTGACTTACTTGTTAGCTTTGTCTTTATAGACATGGCAGTTCTTCGAGGTCTACTAAGCCCAGTTTCATTCTCAGCAAAAACCCTGAATTCATATTCAGTAGCTTCCAGCAACCCCCCTATTGTGAATTGCTTGTCCTTAATACGATCCTTATTGCTCTTCTTCCAGGTACTATCTCCAGACTGTCTGTATTCAACCCAGTATCCAAGGATTTCTTTGCCACCATCACATTCAGGTTTCTCCCACTGTAGAGTGACACTGTCTTTGGATATTGAAAGAATCTCAAGTTCTCCAGGTTGGCTTGGTTTATCTGAAATATTTTAAAACATTTGAAAAGGGAATCAACTTTACTGCTGAAATAAAAAGACCAAAGATAGCTTGCCTCTTTGATTTTAACCCCTTCAGAAACTCTTTTCTTACCAAATGGATCTTTGCAAACAACTGGTTCTGAAGCAGGGCTGGTCTCACTTAGGCCCACATCATTCTGTGCGATTATTCGGAACTGATATTCAGCATCAGGAACGAGCCCGGTGACTGTGTACATTGTGGTGGTAATCTGAGTCTTGTTGTGTCTGACCCACTTTTCAGTTGATGTCTCCTTGCGTTCAATGTAGTAGCCCGTGACACGAGAACCACCGTCATCTTTGGGCCGGGACCAAGACAGGCTAACAGAACTCTTGGTCACATCGAGCACTTCTGGAGGGTTGCTTGGAGGCTCTGGAGGATCTGTGAATATCAAATGGAAAACACATAAGTGTTAGAGGACAGTTCCAAATCTTATAAATTGTTGCCTTTCATTTAAAAATAAAAGAATAACTGAAAGAATCTGACAGTTTTTTTGGTTGAAAGAGCACTTACTCAGTGGTGTTTTTGGTATGACTGGTTCCTCAGATTTCAAGGGTTTGCTTATGCCAAACTGGTTTTCGGCTGAAACACGGAAATGATATTCCACATTTTCTTTGAGGCCTTTTACCACCAGAGATGTACCTCGGACTCTGGAGTCAATGGTATACCACGCGGCTTTAGGCACTTCTCGTCTCTCAAGGATGTAGCCTATGATGTCGGCACCACCATCATCAGAAGGTGGTCTCCAACTGACCCTTACAGAGCGAGCCTGTATATCGTCATATTCAAGTGGCCCTTCTGGAGTATTGGGACTTCCAATCACTTTTACTTTGATGTAAACAGTCTTTTTGCCACATTTGTTTTCCAAAACCAGGTCATAAGTGCCAGAATCATCCCTGTCTGTTTCTTTGATCACAAGCTCAGTATGTGTTTCAGAAGTTGCAATCATGGCGCGCTTACTAATATCTTGGCCTTCCTTGGTCCATTTACATACTGGGAATGGTTTTCCTTTGATTGGGATGGTAAGCCTGATGACTCCACCTTGTCTTACAAAGATACCTTCCTGGTATCTTTCATCAAGTTCATAATCAGGATATTCTAGGGGAAAATGTAGGAGTACATTTAGAATTGTTTTTTTTTTTTTTTTTTTTGA
>JAQZBX010018312.1:0-15375 GCA_029593785.1 Cabassous unicinctus | reverse complement strand
TTCCCGAATCTTGGTAGGGGTAGTGTTACATTTGGTCCATTCATGTTGATCTACTTTTTGCATTTCAATCAAGTAGCCTGTGACTTTAGATCCTCCTTCATCTTCTGGGACACTCCAAGCCAGGGATACTGATGTTCTTGTTGTATCAGTGACTCTTGGGTTTTGTGGTTTTCCTGGAGGAGCTGGGAATAAAAATAAGACAATATACTTGTTGAAATTGCTGCAAAGTTGATAATCAACTGTCACCTAACAAATTCAGTGAATTGTTGAAATGTGGAATGTTAGCATGAAAATATTTTTTATTTTGTGAAAATTTCATTTATTTTATCAGTTAAAAATATTGAAAGTGCTTGCTTTTTTCTTTGCCTTAAATTGCTTTATTTGTGATCACTACTACTATCTTACATTTATCAACAATTTTAAAAATTAACATCTGAAATATTAACATCTTTTAAAAATTTACCTGTGATATGGGGCATATATAATTATTCCCATTTTAAAGAATAGGAAATTGACTCAAGAGAATATAAAAACTTATTGGGGAGCGGATGTAGCTCAAGTGGTTGAGTGCCTGCTACCCATGTACAAGGTCCCGGGTTTGATCCCTGGTACTTCCTAAAAACAAACAAACAAAAAACCCAACTCTCATTGGGGAATGAATGTTGCTCAGTGGTTGAGTGCCTGCTTCCCATATATGAGGTCCTGGATTCAATCCCCGATACCTCCTAAAAACAAAACAAAACAAACAAAACAAAAAAAAAACTTATTTACCAGTGGTTGCTAGGAGCTGGGGTGGAGGAAGGGTAATGACTACAAAGAAATGCAAAGGAACTTTTTGTGGTCATGGAAATATTCTACATCTTGAATGTGGAGGTGGTTGCACACAGTAAATATTTTTCAAAATTATATGTAAATTATACTTGAATCTGACTTAAGCAAAACTTATTTACCAATTGGATCCATGGCCACAGTAGGTTTGGAAGGACGACTTGGTTTACCAGTCCCTCTTGCATTAATGGCTGTTATGCGGTGTTCATATTCTAAGCCTTCAATAAGGCCAGTGGAGCGGTACCGTGTCATTGTCACTGGTACTTTATTTACACGGACCCATCGATCTGCTCTCACTTCCTTGCGCTCTACAATGTATCCAGTCACTTGGGAGCCACCATCATCTTCTGGTGGATACCAAGTAAGTGTCATGCCATCACGGGAGACATCAAATATCTGCAATGTTTCTGGGGGTCCAGGAATACCTGTGGCAAGACAAAGGTAAACACAATATAGCAATATGAATAAATTAAAATAGAGATTCCTGTATTTGTGTATAAGTGTGTCTTAGCTTTTGAGTTAATATTTCAAATGGTATATAAGACTCTTGTGACTTGTATTTCTAGTGTTTTCACTTTTGTACTTCTCTTGCCATTTGTCATTTTCTTCCAATTCTATACCATCTATTAAGCATGCACCCTTTTTTTTCCCCTTTTTTCCTCCCTTTTCTCTCCTCTCCCTCCTCTCTTTCATAAAAGTGATAAGTGATGGCATTAAATATATATATATATTAGAAGCCTTAGAAAGACCCTGGGGTTAATTTTGTGACCTGTTTTTGTTTATGTTAGGCATATTACAAACAGATGCCTTTTTATTTTTATTTTTATTTTTTTAGTTAGGCCAGTAGTTTATTGAGAAAATGGGAGAACAGAAAACGGGAGAAAATAACAGATTACGCATCCCCAGGTGTAGGTGTGGGCTGCTCCAGGCAGAGAGATTTGACTTGTGTGGTTACTTTTTAAAGCTATTAATTATTCCTCCCCTTGCTAATGTTTTGGGGAGGGACCCCAGCTGTTTGCTCTTCTGATTGATTACCCCACCTGTCAGTTCTCCAGGGGGTCCAATGGTAAGGCCCCTTGAGGGTATCCGGGGCTTTCCCTTGACCCTGAATGAGATCTAATTCCAAATGGGGTTCTCATGCAAATGCCTATTTTTTTTCCCACATAGAATCAGGGGTCGGGAGAGTAGCGGAAGGGTCCAAGGACTTACTGATGCTGCTGCGACATTCTATGACCTCAGACTGCAAGTAAGAGCCAATCCCAAAGCGGTTTGTTGCAGCCACACGGAACACATACTCATTTCCTTCAGTGAGTCTGGTAAACTTAAATGTTGGTCTAGTCACTGATTCAGAAACTGGCAGCCATCCTGGACGATGAGCATCACGTTGTTCTACCACATAACCACTCAGTGGAGCACCACCATCCAGCTCAGGTGGTTCCCAGGAAATGGTAACTGAAGTAGCATCAATGTCATCAATCTTGATAGGCCCAGTTGGGGGACCTGGCTTGTCTATGAAAAAAAAAAGAAATCCAGGAAATGAATTTTCACTTCAAATCAAAATTGGGTGGCTGAACATCAACAACAACTTGGTTGCACCTTTGTCACACATCCTTCCTTACCTAGAATGATAACTTTAATGGTCTCTGAAGTAGTTCCAGTTACATTCTTCAATTCAAGTGTATATTCTCCAGTATCTCTTATAGTGGTTTCACGGATGGTTAATTTAGCTACTTTAGTATGAGTTTCAACTGTGACACGCTCTGATTCTCTCAGTTTAGAACCAGCAAAGAACCAGGAAGCAGCAGGAGGTGGACGGCCAGCAATTGGTATCACGAGCTCTACTGGTCTGCCAGCTGGGACATGGATGGTCTTTTGAGGCATTGTAGAAAGATCAATTGTTGGCAACACTATAAAAAAGAAATTAGGCATTTATTCTTGAGCATTATTTATAATGATAAAATGTTGTGAATGTTCTCTATTTGAATTTATTTTTATTATTTTTTGGCTCTTTCGTACGTACCTCTCAAGTCTTGTACAGTCACAGCTGTGACGATCTCTCTTGGTTCTGACACACCTTTCTCATTTTGTGCCCTTACTCTAAAAGAGTACTGTTCGCCTTCATTTAATGAAATAACAGTGTGTTCCAGGACTGTGGGTTTTAAGGTGACAACCTTCATCCATCTTTCTGTGCCAGCTTTGCAGGCCTCAAGAACATACCCAGTGAGTCGGCTTCCACCATCATAGAGTGGTTTTTCCCAGGCAAGGGTAACAGTCGATTTGGTAACATCAACCACTTCCAGCTTTGTAGGCACCAAAGGCACTTCTGAGACCAAAACTGCATCAGAGGTTTCACAGGGTTCTCCAATGCCATAAATATTTTCTGGTAATACCCTGAAATAGTACATGGTTCCTTCTACAAGTCCAGAAATTCGGTAGAGTGTCTTGCTACATTTGGTCGTTACTGTTTTGAATGCTCTCATGGCAGCTTCACGTTTCTCAATAATGTAATTGCTGACTGGAGCCCCACCATCAATTGTGGGGATTTCCCAAGTAATGGTCACAGAATCTCTTGATACCTCCTTGACTTTCACTGAAGGACAGGGACCAGGAGTATCTAAAAAAAACCGCAATTTTAAAAATCCCATTATTTTCTATTTGCCTGATGGTTATACTTTCCTGCACAAAAATTATCAAACATAGTTCTCCTCTAGAGCTTTACCTCCAGGGAGGTGATCAGTCCTAGGTCAAAGTGTATATTTTTAGAGAATCTATTCATGGCATAGTCAATTTTAAGAAAAATACTTACCATATACTTTAACAAGGACTGTTGCTGATTTCTTGCCAGATTGATTTTCGGCTTCAATTGTGTATTTTCCAGCATCATATCGATTAACTTTGTCCACGATAAGTAAAGTGTAGCTCTCTGTGGTATCAATAATTGCCCGGTTTGCAAGGTCAATACCCTTCTTGCTCCATGTGATGACAGGAGGTGGTCTCCCGGATACAGACACCATCAGGCGCAACGAGGCCCCGGCCCTGACGGTCACAGTCTTCTTTAGATCATCTGCAAGGTCAAGGTCTGGTATTTCTGGAAAGTAAATGTCAAAACTTGATCAATTCATGAACAGGTGTGATGAGAAAATAATACTCCTAAAAGTTATGTTATAAATACCTAGTCTTTCCACGGGCTCAATTTCAGCAGTTGATTCGCTGTACTCGCTCATACCCTTCACATTCACAGCAGCAACTCTGAAGGAGTATTTCTGGCCCATTTTGAGGTCTGGCACAGTGAATTCAGTATTTCTTACCGTGGCATTGGTATGCACTCGGTACCACTGATCAGTGTCCTTTTCTTGCATTTCAAGGACATACCCTATGATGTCTGTACCACCATCATATGTGGGCTTGGTCCATGCCAAACTAATGCTGCGCTTGGTGGTATCCACAACTCTTGGAGCAGAAGGTGGTCCAGGGGTGTCTGTGGAATTTAAAAAGGTGGATGCAGATTATTACACAAAGGAGGAATCTTTGAGATTTGCATTTCTGGTTTTCAAGACTCACAAAGACATTATTGCATTTTGCCCACATTTACTAAGATAGCTTTTGTAACTGGGTTTTTCTGATATTAAAGAACAGTACCTTATCTGTCTTATCAGTATTATTATAAGGATTAAACTGCTTTAGAAAGGTAGATGTTTCTTTTCCACTACTTTTGGCTAGCTCCTCTGTGTTTCTTCCCCTTCTAGCTAAGCTTACTGCTAAAAACACCCATTCTCAGGGACTTTTCTTTAGTTGTTCATCTTTCAAAATCATTTATGACTTCTGCATTTCTAACGAGTACAGAAATCAGTTTTCTCAACTTCCCCTATTCAGTCCCAGTCATTCATTCCCTTTTAGTTCCTGGGCTCAAACTCTGTCAAAAGATTTGTCACTTATTTTTGGAGTTCTTGTGATAATTATTTTTTGTTAGTTATTTATTAAAATACTAGAAACTTTATGTTCCTGCCTTTTTGGTTTTTAGTAGTAGTTGTTAGTACAATGCATTCTTCTCTATTCTTAGGAAGATTTATAAAATATGTCCCCTTCATATAGGTAATAAATGTTTTTCAAAGATTAGAAAATACTGCAACAATTTTCAGCAGTGCTCATTGCTAACTTAAAGTTGTAGTTGAAATGTTCTCAGAATTAGGCTGTATTTAAGATCACTGTAATAAGCATACACTTCTCTAGACAACTGATAACTTCCACAAGTTCTTAGCATGTTGGAAAATTATTTGTAGTACAGATTTGATGGGCACTCCATTTATGTACAATTATGTATGATTCTGGGAACTCACATGATGGTTCTCTGCATGAGATGAAGTTGGAAGCTTCACTGGGTTCACTGTTACCAGCAGCATTCACTGCAGTCACCCGGAACTGGTAATCACACCCTTCCATGAGGCTGGTCACCTTCAGCCTGGTATCATACACCACATAGTCTTTGTTGACACGGGTCCAGCGCAGGCTCTTTTTCTCACGTTTGTCTACTAGGTAGTTGCTGATCTCATTGCCACCATCAGATTCAGGTTTGGTCCACTGAATGATGATATGCTCTTTGCCGGCACTTACTTCTTCAGGTATGCCAGGTTGTGATGGAATTGCTGTTTATATTTTTATAAAAATAAGGATGATCAGAATTGCACAAAATCACTATTGACATGACCCCCCCCCCCTCCTCCCTCCCCCTGATCCCATCACATTTCAACTACCAAATAATTTAAGAGTGTTAATACTCACTGAATGAGTTTCTGGCGACAATTGGCTCTGATTCAACAGGCACACCTGGGCCATATTTGTTTACTGCCCTTACTCGGAATATGTATTCATTTTTCTTGATGAGTCTGGTAACCACATGGGACAGGGTTGGGCATTCGCCTTCAACAATCACCCAGTTGAGCCTGCTGGTTTCGCGTCTTTCCACGAGGTAGTGGGTTATTTCTGCTCCTCCATCTTCCTGAGGAAGACTCCAGGCTAAAGTACACTTTTCCTCTGTTACTCTGCTGACAGTGAGCTTTCCACACGGGCCAGGGGAATCTGAAACAGGTGTAATGGCAAGCAATGATGATCAGCCTCCTCCCCCAACATAGATGTGCTATAAGATGAAAGAATATTTGGCACTCTTACCAAGTACTTTGACCATGACAGACACGGCCTTGGTCCCACTGGCATTCTTCACTGTTAAAGTGTATTTTCCACTGTCACTTCTGTCACAGAACTTGATCACAGCAGTTGCTCGTTTGCCAGTATACTGCAAAGAGACTTTTTCACATAGATCTAGTTCCTTGTCTCCTTTGGTCCAGATAATTTTGGGTTCAGGTTTGCCACCAACTGCTGCATCAAGAACAAGGTCAGAGCCTGCTCTGATGGTAACCAGATCGCCGTGTAATCTGGCATCCAGTTCAGCTTTGGGTGGAGCTGTTAGTAGGCAAAATAGATTTGAATGAATATCTGACAGTTTATTTTCACATAAATTGTGATCATTTAAAAGGAGAATGTTGACTATTCTTACCGTATTCATCTCGGCAAGTGACAGGGCCTGTGGATTCTGACCCTTTGCTAATTACGCCTGCCGCATTCTTGGCCAGCACGCGGAATTCATAAGTGTCTCCTTCACTGAGAGCAGTCACAGTGAAGAAATTGTCAGACACGATGGTGTAGTTGCACTTCAGCCAGCGACCGTCTCCTACTTCACTGACTGGCTTACGTTCTATGATGTAGCCTACCACTTTGCTGCCTCCATCATACACTGGGGCAGACCAAATCAGTGACACTGTTGATCTTGTGACATCTGTCACCTCCGGTCGTCCTGGTGCATCTGGAAGGGATGCAAAAATCAGGTTTAAGAAATAGAACTCTGAATAATTCTAGAACCCAAAAATAACAATAGTAAACAAACATACCCCTTAAGTTCTGATACTTACCAACTGGGTTTTGAGCCATTATAGGTCTTGAAGCTTCACTGGCTTTGCTTACACCTGCGGCATTGAGTGCATAAGTTCTAAACTGGTATTCCAGGCCTTCTACCAAACCAGTCACTTTGTAGTTGCACTCCAAACATGGCACTTTGTTTTCTTTCACCCAAAGAATGGTGTTTCGTTCTTTCTTCTCAACCCAGTAGCCAATGATTTTACTGCCACCATCATGGTAGGGTTCTTCCCAACGAATAGACATGGCACTGGCCGACACGTAGTAGACTTCAGGTCTGGTAGGAGCGCTTGGTGGGACTAAATATAAACAAAGATATAAAATATGAATACAGTTTTGTATAATTCAGGGGAAATGTTTAATAACAGAATTCCAATATGATTTTTATTTCTCTTACCAAAGGAATGCTCGGCAACTATTGGTGCTGATTCTAGAGGCTTGCTGACACCAAATCTGTTCTCTGAACTGACACGGAAAGAATATTCCATGTATTTTGTGAGATGAGTGACTTTAATCTGGGTGCGCTTGACACTGGAATTGACAAGTTGCCAAGCTGTTTTGCCTGACTCACGCTTTTCAACTATGTAATTAGTAATTTCGGTGCCTCCATCATCTTCAGGCTCAGCCCATGACAGGACACATGATTCAGCTGAGACAGATGAGATCTCAATGGGGCCAGTTACAGGACCTGGCCTTCCGATGACCACAACTGTGATGGTGAATGTTTTGACGCCAGCTGTATTTTCAAGGGTTAAGAAATATCTGCCAGAGTCTCCTCTCATGCTGTCCTTTATAGACAGGGTGGTTCTGTCTTTCGTTGTTGTGATACTCACTCGGTCAGTCTCCTTGAGCCTCATTTCTTCCAATTTCCATGTTACTTTGGGAGCAGGACGCCCACTGATTGGCACGTCAATGGTAAAAGTGCTTCCTGCTTTGCAAGTTATGAGCTGATTGGTAATTCCAGTGAGATCAGCAGTGGGCTCTATTTGAGGCTCCTTGATGATGACAGAAGAGAAGGCTTCCCTAGGCTCGCTGTAGCCAGCATCATTCTTGGCCTTCACACGGAATTCGTATTCAGTGTTCTCAACAAGGCGCTCCACTGTGAAAGTCATCTGTTTGGTGTGACCAGCTTCAACCCAGAAGTCAGATCCCTTTTGTCTCATTTCGAGCAGGTAGTCCGTGATTCGACTGCCTCCATCGTGGTCAGGTTTAAGCCAAGCTAAGACGGCAGATGATTTGCTTGTGTCAACAATATCAAGTCTCCTAGGTGGAGCAGGCTGTTCTGTGGCCACAATTGGTTCTGGCATTTCATAGGGTTCACCAACACCATACTCATTTACTGCAGAAACACGGAAATAATATGGAACGCCCTCTGTCAGATCACTGACCTTGATGATCTGACGAGTGCATTTTTCACTGACAGCCTGCCAGCTACGTCGGCTTGCGTCTCGCTTCTCTACCACATAGTGATGGATTCGGGCACCACCGTCAAGGAGAGGGGCGTCCCACATCAATGTAACAGATACTCGGGTCACATCCTTGAAGGTAATAGGACCAGGCGGGCCTGGAGTGTCTAGCACTTTTACGGTGAATGTGATTGATTTACTACCACTGTTGTTTTCCACAGTAAGGGTATATTTCCCTGCATCACTTCTGTTGCAGTTTTCCACCGTGAGGGTGCTGAAGGAATCAGTTGTATGGATGTCAGCGCGAATGCTGAGGTTAGAGTCCGGTTTGCTCCACACAGCTGTAGGAGCAGGTCTTCCCAGGTAGGCAATGAAGAGGCGAATACTGGCCCCAGCTCTGACAATGTGAGTCTGCTTGAAGTTTGCATCTATATCTAACTCAGGAGCTGTTAATCGGTCAACTGCTTTAATTGTGCCAGTGACTTCACAGCTGTCACCTTTTCCAGCACCATTGATAGCACTGACCCGGAATTTATATTCTTCACCTGCTTGTAAATCAGTAACAGTGTATCTTGTTTTCACACATGCTTCTGCATTCACCTTGTGCCAGTCTCCTAAATCAGCTTTGCACATTTCAATAATATACCCAATTATTTCCATGCCACCATCAAACACTGGCTTGGACCACTCTAAGCTCACAGTTGTCTTTGATGTGTCTGTCACTTTGACCACGGTGGGAGCACTTGGTGGGTTGACTGGCTCTCTACACTTAATTAGTCTTGAGATACCACTGGCAGGTCCTACTCCTGCAGCATTTTCAGCCATGACATGGAATTCATATTCATTGCCTTCTGTCAGACCAGTGACTTTGTATCTCGTCTCAGAGATTGGTCTTTTGCTGATCACTTTTACCCATCGCGTACTTTTCTTTTCTCTCCTTTCAAGGATATAATGTTGAATTTCATTGCCACCATCTGATTCTGGCCTTGCCCATGTGAGGGTAATGCTATTGCCTGTTACATTGCTAGGTTCTGGGGTTCCAGGGGCATCAGGAACAGCTGTAAGATGAAAAAAAAATCAGTTGAACACTTGTGCTTGGAAAGTTATTCTCATGACATGGTACCACTTTTGTAAAAATGGAAACTTACTGTATTGTATTTGAGCAACCACTGGGTCAGAATCAAGTGGCCTGCCAACACCAAACTTGTTAACTGCAGAAACACGGAATTGGTATTCATTGCCATTTATTAGTTTAGTGGCATTGTAACTGTGGGCTTCACAGTTATCCTCAATTAGTGCCCAGGCAAGTCTGCTGGTTTCCCGTTTTTCAATAATGTAGTGAGTCACAGGAGCACACCCGTCATTTAGTGGAGCATCCCACCACAGAGTCATCTTCTCACCAGTAATATTGGTGAATCTTATTGGTCCAACTACTTTTCCTGGTGTATCTGTAAGAAAAAGGTCCCAGAGTGCGTTTCATTTTTATTGTCCGTTAAAATAAAATTAGGCATTTCTCTAATCTAAGTCCCATAAATTGTAAGGTTAAGAAGATATTTTAAAAGTACCTTGTACTTTCACTGTAATTTCTGCTTTTGTGGTGCCTGATACATTTTTGGCTTCAACTGTATATACACCACGGTGGTCTCGAGTAGCATCTCTAACAAAGAGGCTGGTGGATCCAAGGACATCAGTTATTTCCATATTCATCCTCTTTTCAATTTCCACTCCATCTTTGAGCCAAGTTATTCGAGGGACTGGTCGTCCTTGTACCAAAGCTTTAAGTCTCAGACTTTCTCCAGACTTAATGATGACACCATCAAAATATTCAGGGCCAAACTCTACTGTTGGTGGAACTATAAAAGAAATGGAAATACTGTGTAATAGTTTGGCTTAATAAAGACATACATAAGCATGCTTTCAATTAGTGCCATGGTATAATTATAAATCCTGGAAGGTAATGACTTATACTGTGCTACCAAAGGCTATTTTAAAAGTAGGACTGACAATTGAGAATTTAGTCTGTGGAGCTAAATGTTTGCATTTTAGGCTATTCCCTTTGTTATATCTGTCATGTTATTAATCTTGTATTGCCATTTATAACAAGAGAAATGAAACATTTGCAGATCATCTACTTCCTAATACTGCTGCATATTCAAACAGGGTCCTGTGAGAGGCCATCTTCTGGACCCAGGAAAGGTGATGATTGTGATGCTGGATGTATGTTGTATTTCAATAAGTTCAGTAAATATGGACTATTATTCTTGAGAGCCTTTTTCTTTATTATTAAAAATGTCTGAAATTACAAAGCTGAAAACTTGTCCCCACCTGCATGCTATTTATATTGGAATGGAGTGAAATAAAAGACATGCTAAAAGTAATTGATGCTACTTATGTTTTCTCCTCTCTTCATCCAAAAGGTAGAAAAGACCTAACATACCCACATAGCAAGCTTGCATAATCTGTATGAAATGGATGTTCCTATTTCCATTTTAAAAAAATATTTTTTAAAAATGTGAATGCCCTTAGTCAAACTGCAAATCAGCTCCCAAATGCTTACCATTTTCATCTCTTGTCATAATAACACCAGAAGACTGTGAGGGAGGGCTTATTGTCCCAACAGCATTTCTTGCGATTATTCTGAACTCATATCGATCCCCAGGACTAAGTCCTGTAACTGTGTACTGACATTCACTGACATCAGTAAAGTTGCATCTAGTCCAGTGATCACTCCCTTGCCGTTTCTCAATGCTGTAGGCCACAATCTTACTGCCTCCGTCACGCAGTGGTGGGTTCCATTTAAGTGTGATGGTTTCCCGGGTGACATCAATGTAGTCAGGAGTACCAGGTGGGTCTAAAAATATTTGGAAGTTAAATGCATCATTATTTCTGTAACGAACTCTTTATCATCAGTGGCAGAAAAATAAAATGAATAAATACGTTAAACCCATTTTAACCATAAATTTCAACTTTTTGTTTCACTAAATCTTTCAAAAGAACTTTAAATTACTTTATGAGTTGACTTAAAATCACCCTCTTTACTTGGCCAGCTTTCTAGGGAAAAGATACATGGAAGAAAAGCAGTGTTTCTATTTTACTAATACATTCAATTGCTGAACTAAATATATTTGAATAACAATCACTTACCGACTGGGGACACAGCTAAAGTAAATTTGCTTGGGTCACTAGGTGAGCTTAGGCCAGCAGAATTTTCAGCATATACACGGAACTGGTAATCCAGGCCTTCTATTAGCCCGGTAACTCTGTATTCTCTTCCAGATATTGATGACATATTAACTCTTTGCCAGAGGATGCTATTTCTCTCTTTCTTTTCAACATGGAATCCTGTAACTTCTGAACCACCATCATAAACTGGAGCATCCCAAGTTAGTGACATGCCATCAGAAGTCACATTATATATAACGGGCTTTCCTGGGGGGCCAGGAATCCTGAACTGGTGTTTTGCCACAATAGTATTTGAGACAAGTGGTTCACTGACTCCATATCTGTTTTCTGCCCTAACTCTAAACTGGTATTCAGCATCTTTGACTAGATTAGGAACTTTGAAAGTTGTCCTGGCAACACTAGAACACACCATCTTCCAATTAGTTTGTGAAGCTTCCCGCTTCTCAATGCTGTAACAAGTAATTTCTCCTCCTCCGTCATCATCAGGTACATCCCATGACATGATGACACTGTCAGCCTTGATTTCATCAAATTGAATGGGCCCTTTGGGCTTTGATGGTGGGCCAAGTGTGATCACTGTAATGGGAAATGAGTTTCTACAAACTGCATTATCAAGAATAATGGTATATTTCCCTCCATACTCCTTCTTGGCATTCTTGATATCCAAAGTTATTTTGTTTTCAGTTTTACTGAAACGAACATGTTCGGTTTCTTTCAATGGCAAACCATCTTTCAGCCAACTGATAGATGGTTTAGGCTTTCCTTTATAAGGTAATTCAAGATGCACATTATGTCCAATTCTCACAGTGACTTGTGCCCCCGGGATTTCTGAAAGGTCGACCTCAGGTGTAATGACAAGTTCTTTCACTGTAACTGGCCCAATGGTGACAGCATCACTCAGTCCTTTCTCATTTTTCGCAGACACTCTGAATTCCAGGACGGACTGTTCCTTAAGTTGGCCAACTTCAATTTCACATGTCTTACTTATGCCAGCATGTGACCATGTTTGTTCACCTTTACCTTTCCTCTCCACAATGTATTCTGTGATGATGCTACCACCATCAAAGTCAGGTTTGGTCCAGCTTAGGGTAACAGATGTCTTTGTTGAATCTTTCATTGAGAGATCTCGAATAGGAGCTGGTACTTCAGCAGCCTTCACTGGCTGTATGGTTTCACAAGGTTCCCCAATTCCAATTTCATTTTCTGCAAGAACTCTGAAGAAGAATGGAATTTTCTCTGACAAATCCGTTATCTTAAAGGACATACTGGAACATTTGTGTGCCATGGAAGACCATGTTCTCTTGGTAGCATCTCTCTTTTCAATGACGTAATTAATTATGGGAGACCCTCCATCAATGAGAGGAGGCTCCCAGAGCAGAGTGACTGTGCCTTGAGAAACATGTTTAACCTGTAGGTTCTGGCAGGCCGCTGGTGTATCAAGCACTTTAACACTCACAGTTGAAGACTTTGGTTGACCAACTCCATTTTCTATTGTGAGAATGTATTTTCCGGTGTCATTGCGAGTAACTTGAGGAATGATAAGTAATGAAGATGAATCGGTGTTTTGAATGTTGTATCTGGCATCACTGCCAAGATTCTTCTCATCTTTTCTCCATATGACGGTAGGTGGAGGCCTGCCTTTAAAGGGAATCAACACTTGCACATCTTCACCGGCTTTAGCTATAATAGAGGTCCTGAGAGCCACATCTAGGTCAATCTCTGGTTCCTCTGTAGACAGAAAATGGACATATAAAGTGAATTTTAATGTTTTCCTGGAGATACTCTAATAAAAAAATAAAACATAATTATACCAGTAGGTACATACCAAGTATATCTTTAGCTTGGACAGGTTCAGTCATTTCTATAGGTTCTCCTTGTCCAGCACAGTTTATAGCAGATACCCTGAAGTAGTAATTGACTCCAGGTTTCAGATTAGATACCACATATTCTGTAGTTCTGACCTCTCCTTTGGTAGAGACAATAGTCCATTCCTCTTCCTCTCCTTGTCTCATTTCGACAACATACCCAGTAACAGCACTGCCTCCATCGTAGACAGGCTTACTCCAGCCAAGAGTGATGGATGATTTAGTTGAATCTGCGATTCTTATCTTAGCTGGTGGGCCTGGAGGATCTGGAAAGGCCATTCACAATATAGCAATTACACAATCAGGAACAGTTTGGTCATACAAAAGAAGACATGTGGAGATGCTGCACTTAAGAACACTTACCGATAGGATCGGCAGCTTTGTAGAAGTCAGATGGTTCAGAAAATGGACCCTGTCCAGCAGCATTTATAGCACAAACTCGATACTGATAGTCACTGTTTTCCATGAGTCCTGTCACTTTCTGTCTGGTGTCACGGATAGTCTCCTTGAGTACTTTAAACCATCCTAGACTCTTCTTGTCTCGTTTTTCAAGGAAGTAGCCCTTTATTTCATTACCACCATCTGCAATTGGCCTGCTCCAGACAACAGTCATTGAATTCTTGGTAATTTTTGTCACCTCTGGTACGCTTGGTGGCCCAGGTGTAACTAGAAAGGAAAAGGAAAATGAGTTCCAAGCACCAACGTTGCTGATAAATTCTCTCGGTCTTCAAATCCTATCTAGCCAAGAATATTAATATCATTTATTATGCTTTCCACTTTGTAAAATGGGTGGTAATGAGAAGATGTGAAACAAAAGAAAATCTTTCTAAGAAAATACATTTATGGACTAGAGGACTAGTTTATACTTATTTTTAAATATTTCATGTGTTTGATTTCAGTTTTCTAATGAAAACATGTCTCACCAAATGCATTCTTTGCTACAACTGGATCAGATTCCAGTGGATCACCAACTCCATATTTGTTCACAGCTCGAACCCGGAAAATGTATTCATTTCCTTTGATAATTTTGGTGGTTGTAATGATGCATTCTTCCAAATTTTCAGACACCATAGACCATACTACGCGGCTTGTCTCACGCTTTTCCACGATGTAGTGAGTGATTTTTGCACCGCCATCATCTGCTGGTGGCTGCCAAAGAAGTGTTATCTTTTCAGCGGTGACTGTCTTAAATTCAATTGGTCCTCCTGGAGGTCCTGGTTTGTCTATGAATGAAAAAAGGAAACTATGTTAATACTTTTAAAAAGGCAACTAACTTAAAACTACTAAGCTTTAGACAAGCAAAATATGATGTTGGCCTGCATTCAGTACCTACCAAGGATCTGCACTCTGATGGTAGCTGAGGCTGAGCCCATAGCATTTCTTAGTTTTAATTCATAGCTTCCACTATTAAGGCGATTAGCATCTTTGATGAGTATAGATGCAAGGTCAGTTGTATTTTCGACACACACCAGTGCATTGGTTTGTAACTCTTTATCATCTTTATACCACTCGATTGTAGGCTCAGGTTTGCCAGAAATGCCAGCTCTGAGTTTCACAGATGTGCCTGCTCTGTATTTGACAACTTCTGTATATTCTAGAGGCAAATCAATTACAGGTCCACCTGGAAGGAAAACAGATGAGAAATATTTAAAGGATCATGAAAATGAAAAAACAATTTCAAAAATGTCAAAGGTCATTGGTTCTTATTCAACAATATATAGAACACATAATAATTCTAATCCTAGTAATACTTTTTATTTTATTTTATTTTATTTTTTTAAAAAGATTTATTTATTTATTTATTTATCCCCCCCTTGCTGCTTGTGTTTGCCGTGTCCATTTTGCTGTGTGTTTTTTCTGTGTCTGCTTATCTCCCCCTTGCTGTGAGGTCTTGCTGCATTAGCCCACCACGCCGCGTGGGCCGGCCTGCCCTCACAAGGAGGCCCCGGGAAGCGAACCCGGGGCCTCCCATATGGTAAACGGGAGCTCTATCGATTGAGCCACACCCGCTTCCCTACTTTCTATTTTAAAAACTTAAATTTTACAAAAGCCACTCTTCTATCCCAGATGTGAATGGAAGACTGTGAGCAAGCTCTTACCCCAGTGACACTGCACTAATTGCACAT